>SJVG01000619.1:0-23162 GCA_034774675.1 Scedosporium minutisporum
GAATGGCAGGCTGAGGGGAGGAAGTTTAGTAAGGGTGAGGTTGGGGAGTTAGAGCAGGTGGCGAGCATGTTGGGGGGCAGGGAGAGGGATGATGATGATGATAGGATGGATGAGTCGTAGGAGAACGAGGGTCTTTTCTTCTTCTGCTTCTGTCGAAACGAATTTTACTATGTAATGAATGGATTGGCCAGGACTTGGGGCGATTGGGATGGGTTTTTGGAGTTTAGGGTGTACATATAAAACATTCTGAACAAGGACTTTTCAAACTTGTCAAAAGACCGTAGTTCTTTGGAGGACTCAGTGAAGGTCTTTTCAACACTTCAGGTGTTCCCATCTTGATTGATTGATATTCTTTCATAGACTAATAACTATCCAAAATCAAGTCTAGCATGTGTAGTCGTAATTGTAATTGTATGTATATGTTCTGTCTGAACTCCCAAGCAGGCAATGCCCTCGTGTATAGTTTCCCCCAATTCAAATGTAATGATAAAAGAAGTATCCGAAAATCCCGAGCAGGAAAAAAGAAGAATCCAGACAATACAACTCCCTGAGCGGACCGACTGCCATCTCGGTCAAACGCCATTATGCTAGAAAGAAAAGTCATCGTAAAAAAGACAAACGAGGAAATGAAGGACCCAAGGCAAAAAGCAAGGTGCTAAGAGAAAAAGCATGTGAAAGGGGCGGATGAGAATGAGCCGCTGCTGATTTTTTAAAGTTCGCCCGGCTCAACGGGTTCTTTATTATCATCACCCCACTCGAGACAATAGCCAAGCCACGACCGACGGACGCACGATTCCGCGGGAGGTGCCTCGGTGGTCGTCGTGGGCTCTGCGGGGCTGGTGGTGGTGGCCGGCGTGGACGTTGGGACGGGGGTGATGGAATGGATCGGGCTGGCCGTCTCCGTACCTGTGCCCGTGGTCGTTGTCGTCTCGTCATAGCAACCCCAGAAACGCCCAGGTGTAAGGCAACTAGTCGATGCCGTTGTTGAAGGGATGGTCGTCACCGGTTTAGTCGTGGTAGTCTTCTCCTCCTCCTCTGTCGTGGTGGTGGTCTTGTCCTTGCAACCGAACCAACCGGGGGTCTTGCAGGTAGAGGTGGAGGTAGATGAAGTGCTGGTCGGCGTTGTAGTAATAATTCCAGACGAGTTAGTGGGAACCGTTGTGGTTGTCTTGTCCAAGCAGCCCCACCAGCCAGGGGTCTCGCAAGTTTCCGTCCGAGTACGGGTCATAGTCGTAGTTGAAGATGAGGACGTCGTCGTGCTTTCGGTTCCGTTGCTCTCGTACATCTTCCAGTTGGCGCAGTCACGGCATTCGGGTGTACGCTTGCACTCTGGTACCGCGTCGTACTTCATGATCACATCGTGGATGACGGACCGGATCTTGTGAGTACCAATGCCGACTCGCCAGCCCTTATCGGCGACGACATCGTAAGTGCACTCAAACCCGGTATGGCAGACGGATTCCATTGCGTAGCCGCCAAATGAGCACGTCGAAGTAGCACCGTTGCAGGTTCCAATGTAGACAGGGTCGGCCGTGTGTCCGAAATGGAAAGTCCCGGTGTAGTCTCGGGCCTGGGGCGTATCGGGGTCGGCACCAGGAGGGACGGGGAGGCCTAAACGACTAGCAGGCAGAGCTTCTGGAACGGCCTCGAAGGTGACGGCAGGGACACCGTAGGTGAGGCCAAGGAGCGAGCTAACAGCACCGCCGAGGGAGTGGCCAACAAGCCAAACATTAGAGTTGGGATACATCTCGGTGATGTTGGAGTAGAGCTCTCGGCCGGCTGTATAGTAGCGGTTCTCATCGTACAACGCCTGCCTGACGCAAGTGTTGTTGCAACTATACGTTCCCGTTGCGCAGTCGCAGACCTTTGTCCATGACCACTGGCCCTGTTGTGCACAGCAGCAGCTGAAGAACAGGTTGTCGTTAATCTTGTCGTTCGTAGTCGTACCCTCCCCATCAAACAAAGCAGGGGAGGTCCCCTTGAGACCGATAATGATGGTGTTGTTTCCCTCGTCGACCCAGACGTGGCCTCGTAGACCATCCAACTCCCAGCCAAAACTCACCCCGTGATTGTAGGGATCGTCGATATCCTCCCAGTCAGCACCGTCCTCATTCTCCACGTATGCGTTGGACGCGATCAGAGCCAGGTTCAGGATTGTATCTTTATCAGTCACGTTCGGCGCGGGCACGTCCTCGACAGTCCAGGCAGATGGTCCGAACGCGGCAACACGACCGCTCCTCCTGCTCTCGGCCACAAGCGGATCGACAACGGAGGGCCGCCTATCGATAAGGCGTTCGATACGGGTGCCGCCGCTCTTGACCTTTAACCGCGTCGGTATCGCCATCTCGTCATACTCATCCTCAGCAACAAGAATCACCTGAGCGTCTGGGTGTACATCTTTCCGCTTGTGCAAACGGGGATACTTGTAAGTTCCATGGTGGAAGACGTGTCGGAGATTAAATACGTGCTCGGCGGGTACCGGAGGCTCTGGCCTTGAGGGACCCGGGGGCGCGGGAGAGAGGAGGATGTCGTCGAGGTTCGGGATGGGTGGAGCAGCAGCAGCAGGTATGGGAGCGAGAGCGGCAGCGATCGGAGATAGTGCGAGGAACGATAAGAGGGCTTGGGCGGTGACTCGCCTGGCGGAAGCGCACCTATTCCGTCTAGGCTTCATGATGAAGAAGATGTCGTATGGTTAGATAGAACAAAGGAAAAGGAAATAAGGAGATAGGGGAAATATCTATCGAAACACGAGTTTGTTGGTGAAGAAGGGAGAATTGTTGAGGGGGATGGGAAGGGAAAGAGGAGGTGTTAGTGGCCAACAGTGACGACGAAGCGGAGCGCGTGCCTCTTATCAGGCGGTCGTTCCGAAGCCAAGTGGTTGACGTCTTTAAGTGGGGAGGATGAGCCAGTTTAAGTGTCAGCCTGGAAAAACAGTCAGGTTCCGGCTGCTGCCGGCTGGGGATTGGCCTGTGGAGTGCGGGTGTTGATTTTAAGGTATGTGATTGGTTGTTCTGGGTTCTATGGGGAGCAACATCGAGAATTGGCGGAAAACTTGGATGACCAATGAAGATCACGTGAAGGCCCACTTTCGTGACATCCGATGATGAACCATCCAACTTCGAGATCCAAGGAAAACGGTTCATCACCAAAGAAGAAGGTCCCGAGGTCCTCGATAGACACCCACAACCACTCCTTGTCTAGAGACGTTGAACCGCAAGGAACTCACACAACATGGCCGGACACGGTACGTGCTACTGTTATGCCAATTGACCGCGACAAGTGCTGACAAAAGACTCCGAACAGCCCCCCTCGACCCTGCCATTGTCAGGGCAGCTGGTAAGACCTCAAACTACCCCGACCGCCCTCCGTTCCGAGCGAGACTTTTAACGTTGGATCCATAGAGATGCACTCAAAGAGGCACCTGTACTTCCGCTGGACCCCTAGGACTGCCAGGATCACCCTCATGTACGTGGTCGTGGTGCCTTCGATCATCGGATATCTCGCATACAAGACGGACGTGAGTCGATCCCTGGACGAACAACAATTGTCTCTCGCAGGCAGCGGTTTCTGACGTTTACTTTAGGGTCTCTGGGATTTCCGAGCGAAGAGGAGGGGCGACACTGTCTACGAGCGATAAGAAGAACGCGCGAAGAGAAAGCGAAGTTCGGTGGGTGGAGTGGACGTGTACATATAAGAAACGAAATAGACGGGAATTAAGCCGGGTTCTTTCGCCGACTGTGGAATACTGTCAATCCCATGAGGACCCAATTCATTGGCATTCTGGCCATATACTCGTACAAGGGGTAGTGGTATCTTTATAAAGAGGCTGCGCCAAAAACTTTCGCGTAGGAACCAAGACCAAAACAAACTGTGAAATGAAAAGAAAAGTAATGGGGTATCCTTGTTTCACCGCCATCTCCCACCACCCTTCTGCCGCGGTGCGTTTGGGAGCCGCTCACCCCTCCTCCACTCCCCGGTTGGGAACGACGGCGCATTCCCAAATGCCCCACTCCCTCCTCGTCCATCTCTCCCCATCCTCCCGCCTTCCCATCCCGATGACTTGCTCTCCCTCCTAACCGGAACACCTGGCGCCACCGAGCCATCCTCCAAGGGCGGTAAGATGGCACACGAGACGTTATCGCCCACGACGAACTTGGCCTGTCCTAACGTCTTGCGCCCATCCCTCTCGACCTCTTCCCGCAGCTTCTCCAGCGCCTGCTCATCTGGTGCATCACCCGGGCCTAGCTCTCCAATAACTACGCTCCCAAGGTCCTTGGTGAGATAGCGGCGTTGCTGCATGTTTCGGATATCTGGAAAGACGAGTTGGAAGGATAGACGGGTGCCACTGGCCGGGCTGGGAAGAGGGGACGGAGAAGCATTTGCTGAGAAGAGAGCTGCGAGTTCGGTTAGGGTAGAATCTGCGTTAGCGTATATTGAGACATGCGGTGGCGGAAATCGCGAATGAATGTCTTCTGGTCTGAGGTCGAGGGGGAAATCATCGTTAGCTAGCGGTTCCTTTTTTGGAGTGGGCTGCGGCTGTGTCGAGGCCGGGTAACTTTCAGTAGAGTGAGGAGGTGAGTGAGGCGACGTGCCTTGGATAAGAGCCAGTTCTGAAGAATATGTTTACAAGAAATCGCGTCCTTTCGTCATCGTCGCTGTCAGAATGTATTGAGCTCATTTTCGGGCGATTATGAGGTGTATGTTGGGTTGAGGGAGGAATAAGCTTGAAGCTCGTGTGCTGAGCTGTGCGACTTGGAGCTTGTGAGATGCGTAGCGGGGCGGTCCGTGATTACTGTTCTGGGGATCAGTTGGAATTATTTGAGAATGGACGGGGCTTTGCAGTTATCCGATCTAGTGCGGCGCTACCATTTTCAACCTCAGAACATCTGCAGAATCCAACTT
Organism: Scedosporium minutisporum; assembly: GCA_034774675.1. Lineage (NCBI taxonomy): Eukaryota > Fungi > Ascomycota > Sordariomycetes > Microascales > Microascaceae > Scedosporium > Scedosporium minutisporum. The sequence continues at coordinate 4,903 of SJVG01000619.1, forward strand.
TCAAGACCTCATTCCACCAAAACCATCTCGATCCACCCGCAAATTCCACGCCCATAATACTTTCTGCCGACATACCTCAGCAAACCTCCATCCAATTAACGAAGCCCAAAGCTTTAACATCAACCCAGTAACAAAAAGAGTGATCTTCACCACCCCTCCAAGGGAGCACCAGCAACCATGGACTTCGACTCCCTCCTCTCCAAAGAAATCTCCAAAAACAAACCTGACCAATCCCGCAAATTCGTCCGCCGCGCCGACCTCGAAGCCTCCCGCCGCGCAGCCTACGAAGCCTCTCAACGCGCCCTCGAAGAAAAGCGCGAAGCGCGCGCCGCCTCAAAACGCAAGGCCGAAGAGGACGAAGCGGCCGAGAATCGCGCGCGCGAGGAGAAACGGCAGCGCTTAGCCGAGGAATCTAGAAAGCGGCGCGAAGAGGAGGAGAGAGAAGAGGAGAGGAAGAGGAGGAAGAGGCTGGGGTTGCCCGAGTTGGTGGAGGACAAGAAGGGAGAGGAAGAGGAGGTCGGGGAGGACGAGGAGGATATTTCCGAGGAGGAGCTGGTGGAGAAGTTGAGGGGGATCGGGGCGCCGGCGGTCTTGTTTGGAGAGAGCCATTTGGAAAGGTTGAGGAGGTATAGGAGGCTTACGACGGTGGTTACGGCGGGGCCGATCCCGACTACGCTGAGGCTTGTGGAGGAGAAGGATATGAAGGTGGATGCGACGGTGCCGAAGGATAAGGAGGGGAGGAAGTACTTGTTTAGGCAGCTGGCGTCGTATTTCACACTTGTGCTGTCGGAGTATGAGAAAGCGATGGAGAAGGAGAGGAGAGATACGCTGACTAGCAAAACGGCGTACAATGCCATGGTGCAGACGCGGGAGAACATGAAGCCGGTGAGTAACGTCTACACACTCTGTCCCCACTTCTCCCCCCTGACGCAGACGATAAATTCTTTTATCAAACCGCAGTATACTAACAAGAATCCAAATCTCTACAGCTCTTCAAAAAATTCGAAAAAGGCGAACTCGAAGACTCCATCCTCGAACCCGTCGTCGAAATCGTCAAGGCGGCGCAGGAGCGGCGCTACGTCGACGCCAACGACGGATACCTCCGGCTCAGCATCGGCAAGGCGGCGTGGCCCATCGGCGTGACCATGGTGGGTATCCACGAGCGAAGCGCGCGGGAGAAGCTGCACACGGGCGAGAGGGGCCATGTCATGGGCGACGAGGTTACGCGCAAGTATCTGCAGAGCATCAAGAGGTGTCTTACGTTTGCGCAGGTGAGGTGGCCGCCGGAGGATATTACGCAGCTCATGGGATAGAGATCGCGGTCTGGGGACCGGGGGAGGGGTGGCATTGTGAGGAGAGTTCGCGGATGTATTAAGTGTGTAAGATGTGAGAGGGTTCTAGATTCTAACGATACAGCAATGATACCAATTTTATACCACTTCCCCGTCTGCTTACCGCCAATTTCAACGTCCTTCTCTCCGATTAACCTATATAGCAACAAACTTCCCACCGTCGAGCTCCTTAATCTTCTCCACCGCCCTCACATACCCCGGCGAAGCCTCCAACTTATCCAAATACGCCCAAACACGAGGAAACGCCTTCTCCAAACTCCCGCCCTCCCACTTCCCAATATGCGCAAACCTCCTCCTCGCCGCAATCAAAGGGAAGCTCATCAGAATATCAGCAGCCGTCAAGTTCCCCCCGCACAGATACCCACCACCATCAGGCGCTGTCCTCAGCAACTCGTCCAAAAACTCAAAATTCCTCTTCGCGTTGGGGAACACGAAAGCATTCTGCACCTTATTAGCCACGAAGCCCGAAACGGCCCTCACGAGGAAAGGCACGCGGGGCGAACCCAGGATGCCCAGGATGAGGGAGACGAGAACGGTCATCATGAGGGTGCCCTCGGCGTAGTGGAGGAGGTAAGCGAAGCGCAGGTAGGACTCCGTCTCGCCGGCGACTTGGCCCTCTTTGCTCGGTTGCCATTTTGGGGGTACGAGGGAGGGGTTTTGGGTTGGTGCAAAGTGGTCGCAGAGGTATTGGGTGATGTAGCCCGATTCGGCGAGAACGAGGGGTTCGGAGGAGGAGGGGGTCGAGATGGTTAGGACGGGGGATTTGCCGAGGGGGTGGACTTTTTGGAGGGAGACCGGGGCGAGCATGTTTTCGCGGTGGTATACTTCGATTGTGTAGGGGAGTTTGAGCTCTTCGAGGAGCCAGACTATGCGCTGGGCGCGGGATTCGTTGAGCCTGTGGGGGGAGAGAGAGGTCATGTTAGTCGCGGGCGGGATGGTTTAGTTGTGGGATTGAGGAGGAGGAAGAGAGGTGGACTGAACCAGTGAAGCTTGATCTCGGGGAACTCTGTCGCCATTTTGTCGAGGCCGGAGAGATTAATTAGGATGGTGAAGCCCGAGTGCCAGTTGCTTGATATTATATTATAGTGGAATGGATTCTGGATGATGTGAGAATTACGTAGGAGGATTGAAGACCAAAGGATGGAGAGTTCGAACAGAGAAAGCGTGGACAGTCAAGCCTCTTATATATTTGCATCCATCCAGCTATTTCTCGTGATGTTTTTTGATCCTCTCGACGATGAAACCTCATGTCGGGAATGGCTGAAACAACATGGCAAAGCCCCCAGTGTGTCAACCAGCCAGTGCACGTCATCATCCCGACCCGACCTATGACATAAAATGATCAATCAAATGCCTTGTCGATGTTTCCGTAGTTTCCGGATTTCACTAGGTGTACCTCGATCGTTTTCCTCCGAAGTTATTTGCCCGCGAATCCATCATTGCGACTCTGCGGACAACCGTACTCGTGCAGACCCTTTGACTAGCAACGAGCCCTGTACAAGCAACTTACTTGTAAGACCCAGGAACCGATAAACACGATGGTAAAGGGCCGAACCATTATTCCAAATCCATGCCGCTTACGTCCTTCTCGATCCGTTCCAGCCCGTTTGAGCCCCGACGTCATTCGGAATCACTACTATTATTTCTCGGTCGGCGTATTTATTCCTTCCGTGCACGTCACGCATGCCCTGACGACCTTGGCATGAAAATAGTGACGATGTTAGGCTGTATCGATTTGTCTCCACAAACCTTAGCTATAGAACCTGGGTTTCCCTCCCACGCTGTGCTGTGTGTGCTGTTTAATAATCAAACCGAAAGACGACGACTTTGTAGGGCAGGTTCGCCGTCCCCCAGTCCCAGCTCGATGTCCAGCCTAGCCTAGTATGGAACACGCAGTCGAGTGCGAGCGCAAGTGCGAATGCGAGTGCGAGTGATAGTTGACAATTTTCAGGACGCTCGGCTCGCATAGTTTCCACGCCGTGGCAATCAATTCAAGTTCATATCCACGGAAGGAATAGATCAAGTGAAAATACATGCAGTTTCAAGCGACACCCTGTCAGTACAGGACAGGACCCTCTAGGGTCCAGACATCCCCCACGCTCACTCTCCCCTCATCATTTTAAACGCCCCATCATATCCAAATCTAGAATCCCATTAATACTTATGTTCCGACCATCCAATACATAAGACTGCGTCCAGAGCCAATCCATGAAAAAGAATAATACAAAGTAGAAAAAAATATTAAAAGAAAAAGAAAAGAACAAAACCGCGAAAGAACATACGCCTGTTTATACCATGCTACCAGCTCTATATTTCCAGGTTCCCTTGGTCAGTACCACCGTGTTGAGTTCAAAGTATGTCCATCTTGTTTCTGTCTGCGCCATGCGTTCCTTCCGTTTTAAGTCCCCTTCATCGCCGGCCGTCAAATGCAAGTTGGAACTGGCTTACCCTCCTCTTTCTCCCTAAAGCCCCGTCGAAGTTACCATGCGATCAAAACATAAAAACATCAAGAGTTGAGACGCGCTACGTGGTGAGCGAGTGGGAAACACACAAAACAACTTGTCCTGAGAACATGTGACCCAAGAGCAAGACAAGACTGGACATTCGCTCGAGGGCTGTATGTTATGTTCTGTGCCTTCCGACTTGTTGATCAACTCCCAACTCCTCCAATGCGAACGGTAAACGAACAGGACATGAAAAAAAAAAAATAAACAAAAAAGAATCAGCGGAATGCTATCTATCGCCAGTCGTAAGGATGTAGATCTAAAATGATCTTGGTTTCGGTTGATAACAGAAAACGCCTTCTCGCCTTGAATCAGAGTCAAACAAATCGCAACGCGTCAATCGAACATATCGCCTTTGATATCCAAATTAAAGTCGATTTTAGAAGAAGCGAGAAAAAGGCAAGAAAGAAAGGGGGGGAGGGAGCATGTCAACGGCGCTGGGATTTCCTTGGTGGTCCTCCGCCAGATGACGCTCCCCTCTTGCGAGCCTGCTTCTTCGGTCGGGGTGGAGGGGGCGGGTCGATATGAAGGTGGCCTAGCTGGTCGATGGCCATCGTGTTCTCCCAACCGACACACCGGTAGTTAGGCAGCTCCGGGGTCTGTGTCTGTCGCGTGCGCGTCCGAGTGCTCATGCGCGTGCTCTTGCCCTCTTCTTCCGCCTCCTCTTCCTTCTTGGCCGGTGTAAGATACGCCTTCCGGTTCTCCATGCCCTGGATAATTTTATCTTTGTAGGCGACAATTTCCTTGCGCAGCCGGAGCTCGTTGAATCCACGCGGATCCAACCAGTTCAGCAGCTCCTCCAGCTCCCCCGGCTCCGAGAAAAAGCCCCATTGGTGCGCATTGTACACGCTCGTCGTTCCTTCCTCACGCGCCTTCCGTTCTGGGATAGTCATGTTAAACTTGGCCTTGTACTCGTTCTGAAACTCCGTCGGCAGGTCGATGTATCCCTGTCTCTCCATCTCGTCGGGGCCTTGCACCCAGATACACCCGTTGGCGTATCCGGCGTGCGCCGTCGAGCTATCCGGAAGACCGCCGTATGGCATTCCATTGCGTTCGAACCAATAGTACCTGTTCCAAAACCGATCCTTTCCAAGAACTCGTGTGCGTGGGCAGTCGGCTTCGCGAATGTCGTTATCGAACACGGCGATCTCGTCCTCGCAGCTCTTGATAAATTCCTCCTTTTGCTGAATATCCTTGAGTAACCTGAGGAACTGCTTAGACTGCTTAGGCACCTTGGCCGCCAGCTCGGCCTCCTTCTTCTTCTCAATCTCTGCCAGTCGGCGCCTCTCCCTTTCCGCTGCTCTATCGCGGGCTCGTCGAAGACCGCGACGAGACGTCGCGTCATCTCCCGAGTCTTCCGTTGCGTGTGTTTCGGCCGGAGATGACGGCGCATCCGTCATCTTGGCATCCTCCGTACTCTTGTCTAGCTCGGGGGGTGGTGATGGGGGCATATTGTCCGGCAGTAGAATCTTACGCTGTTCATTGAGACCCTTAAGCTCCTCAAGCCTGTACACCGAGTGTTAGCGTCTTCAACAATGCATTGGCTCGGCTTCCGCCTCCCCAGCCAAGTTTTCAAGAGACAAAATATGAACTTACGCTTGCTTTCGTTGTCTCTGCCATTCGATCTTACCCTTACGATAGCTAGTCATTTGCTCACTGCAATCCTCCATATATCCCCTCACAGCCTTGGTTTCCATGGTAAGCATACAGAGGAGCTGAATAATCTGTACTCTGAAGTTAACGTCCATGGCGGCGTATTGCTCAACGACCGTTTGTTGGCTTGGTTCAATGTTTGGAGGAACGAGCTGGCCGAGTAGCTTCTCGCAGAGTTCAGTTTTTTGCTCGTTTTTTGATAGTTGGTGGAGAAGGCCCACGAGAATCATCTCCCATCCACCGTCCTTGAAGTCTCGCTTTCGCAGTTGCTCGATCCAATCATAGCCCTCCAGAAGCTCCTCGGCCCTATGGGCAAGCTTCGCCACTTGGCTCAGACGCTCGGCTTCGGCAGCTTCGGCCGCTAGTCGTTCGGCTTCCAGTTTGGCAAGGCTACTCCTGGTGGCGCGTTTAGTAGGCTGGGGCTCTGGTTCGGGAGTAGGCGTAGCATCGCCGTTCTCGTCATCTTCATCTTCGTCGTCGTCGGCCTCTTCAATCTCTGGTAACGTGATCTCTACCTTGCCGCCGTCTTGCTCCGAGCGCACAAGAACCTTGAGGATGCTGCAGTGAATTTCCTCCAGCAGCTGGGTCGGGGTTTCTTCCGAAGTCACGCACAAGGCTTCGACATAATCATCAAAGGTAAACGAGTCTAGAATGAAGATTTCGCAGTATACGTTGAGCGTATCCCAAGTTTCCAGAAGCTGGCCCACGGACTCCATCTTTATCTTGTCGGCGAGCGGAATGACAGCGTCGGTGGCTGTAGGGGGGTCCCTGCACAAGAATCGAAGCTTCGGCCGAACAACGCCAGCACGGGGACCCACCTGGAGATCCTCGATGGGATATTTGGGCGGAGGAGGCGGAGGCGGGGTTGCTGGACGAACGACCTGAGGGACATTACCGCGAAGACCAGTGGGGAACTTGAAGGAGCTATCCGGTGATACCATGTGTAAGAACTTGCCGCCACTATCCTTTGCCTTTTTGACATGGTGCTGATCCATGCCCACACCGGTCTGCTGAGATTTGGCCTTGTGGCTCTTCGGCTTCAACTCGGGCAATCGCATAGGTTCTTGGTTGGTTGATACGCCGTTGGCATCTGCGGGCTGAAGTGCCTTCTTCTGTGCGGCTAATATCTTGCGCTCCTGCAACTTCGTATCATACCGGAGGTGGACTGGGACGCGGGTGTCGATATGATACATCGTCGCGTATTCGTGCTTGACCAACCAGGGCGCTCCATTCCATGCCTCACGAGTAACCGTCCTCTTGATAAAGGACCGGAGGACTGCCTTTGTAAAGATCTTTCGATCCCTGCTAATATGATGGTCGTCCACTACCGCTTCTTCGTCGGGACGATCGTCGAGACTGACAAAATAACGCGAAAACGGTTCGCTGACTGAACCGTCCGGGTGCTGCTTGCTTCCAAATCTAGTCTTGTCTCTTACTATGCCCTGCAGCTTCTCTCCAGTATATATTTCGACCGTCACGGCTTCGCCAGGGTAGTAGTCGGCGCGGAACTCGTCATAGATCTTGTCAACGAGCGTGTCGATACGGGAAACTGTTTGGAACTGCACTTTGCGGAGGACCGGGCCCTTGAGCGCTTCAGGGAAGGCTTGTTCAACTTCTTTGGCTCCGGCGAGCTGCAGAACAGTTAGCGGTTCGCAATCGTCGGCTAAAAAAGAGGAAAATATAAAATGCGAGTCTATTCTTACTTCACTCTTGAGGGCATCGAAAAAGGTCAGGCGCGATTGGCCAGTTATCTGACAGATGAACCGGGGCTAGATGGCGACGTAAGTCTCCTGGACGCGGCTGTTGTAAATATACGTGAGGACCGCTAACCTGCTTGTAAAAATCCATTCTACACGATGTTAGTAAATCATTGCAGTCAAGGTCGTCGGAAATGAAGGGGTATAGCTCACCTCGATAGGTACTCCTCGTAGGTCGCGAAGATCTCGCCGGTCTGGGGAATATACCACACCTTCACAGTAAAAATGCAACGTCAATGACTACATCCTAAGACGGGAGAGAGAGAAGAGAATGGACTGTGAATAATGATTCAAAAGTACCTGGGCATTCTTGTCTTTGATTTCCTGGGGTGGTGGAATAGCCACCGGTTTCCGCTTAAATAATACCTACAAAGAAAACCGAGTCAGATCAGGCAAGGGAGGTAACCGGCGATGTTGGGGGAGATTGGCTCGATGCTGGTTCAGATCCAGAAGCGGGCATACCATATCGAATAATTGCCATCAATGGCGCGTCGGACGTGGTGGTGGAAAATTGGGCTAAGGGTGAAGGGGGGAGCGGCCTTTCACGGCGAATAGGTGGTTTTCAATATCCGAGGCCGCAATCGGGGACCATCAAGTCGGACGTGGGGCTGGACGTGTCGTGGACAGGAGAACGCGGCGGTATGGTTGGGAGGATTTAAAAATTGTCCTGTGACGCGGTGCGAAGCCGTTGGTGGAGAGATGTGAGGAGGGGAGGGAGAGTTGAGGATTTGTCGGTATGTCCAGGCGAAGCTCGGGGAAGGTTGGAAGGGTGGGCCGCACGAGGCTCTTGCAAGGTTAACGCGCAGGCGTGTAAGTCGAGGCCAGGGTAAGTAACTATTGGTGATAAGACGATAAAGCTATTCTCGATGGCGTGGTGGTGGACGGGGATGATTTCGAGACTGGCGTGGAGGACGTGTTCGAGGGAAGAAGTGGGAGAAAAGAAGGAGTCCAAGTCGTGGAGAGTGAGAAGGGGGAAAACAATGGAGCGGGTAGGAGAGAGAAGCAGGAGGGACTCTGAGAGGAATGAAAAAAATTAAGTATTAGCTGGGGGTTGTGGTTCCTCGCCAAGGTGGCATGCGAGGCAGGTCTAGTGTACCTGAAGAGACAGTACTAGCCTCGCAAATTGAGAGGGCGATAAAAGGTACCGGATACTTTGTGATGTAATGGAGCATCGCGTCGGGTCAAAGTACCCAAAACACGTAAATGACAATTAAGATACCCGTGACAGTGGTCGCAGAACATGCCGGCGATGGAGGCTCCATAGGCCCGGGTACATGGGACCAGCTCTCCGTTTCTGCAAAGTACCAAGACAGAAGAACAGAAGAAACCGATCTTCTATTTTACGATGGATTTGTTCGTACGAGGTCAAATAGGGCTGCTGCTCGCCTAGTTGGGCCAAAAAAAGATGTGAGGGAGGCAAGGGTTGGGACGATGCAGCCTTTGGATTATTTAACAATATACAAGTACAGTTGAATTAAATCTAAGTCGTGTTGTTCAGCTGTGCCTACCTTGGATTGCCCACGCCATCCGTCCTCGCATGAATGAGGTAGGTACGAAGTGGTGGAGAGCCAGAATGGGTACTGCTTTCCAATTGATCCCTTTCTATTTACAAGTCACCCCTTCCTCGCAGGACGTGTAGCTGGCCGAAAAAGAAAGAGGTACCTGGGTCGAATAGAACAAGAACGGTTTCGCTTAGTCTTCCGTGCCGATTGATGGACCAGTCAGAAGCCAGGAAATCCCGGACGAGGGTAGCCCAGAACGGGGCGTCCCCTCCCTCCACCCCTGCCAGGAAGTAGAGATCAATTCCTCCCCATTTGGGGAAAGCCTTCCTCCGCCTCGAAAACCACTCCTCGACCCGCTTCAGCTCTCAATCCCAGAATATGGCCTCATATCACCCATTTTCACCCACGTTTCTATACACGTTCGCTTCGTCTTGACAGCGCGATTCTGCTGGACATTGAAATGCCAAATTTGGCCGCAGCTTGGGAAAATTATGCCAAATTTTGCACCTTGACAATCCGCATTGATTTCAGGAGGCCAAGTGGCAATGATCCGCCTCCTCCGGATTCGGGCCTTGACCAAGGGCGAGGTCCGCCTCACTTGCTCCGATTAAGCCCATTCTTTACCGTCTGGAACAATCCGCGGCAGCAGTTTATTATTGAGGTAATTCATTGTTTACCACTTCGTTATCTCGTATACATCGCCGGCGCAGAAGAAGATCCTGATTTCGACGCGCATCAAGCCCCTCAGATCCGAAGCTCAGGGCCTTTCGCGGATCTCAATATAACATGCTCGCTGTGCCTAAAATATATTCCTTTCATAGCTTTTTCCTTAATTACTGAGGTGGCTCTCCCGGAGGTTCCGTTTTCGTCTGTTTCGATTGTTCGGAGTGTCATCATGCTTGGAAGCGCCCCGAAGTCTGATGACCAGCAAACAGACGCCAACCGGTCACCCGCAAAAGCAAACAAGCCTACCCCGTAGATTTTTGACATTACTTCTCTCCAAACTCGGTTCCCCCTTTTCGATTTTCATAGTCGGCATTCGTTTCATCCAGCTCAGTTCTTTCCAACATGATCCAGGACCTCCCCAACTCAGTTCTGGGCTGGCGCTCAAGTTCTGCCGTAATGCACTTTGCCTAGCTCGCACTGTCCATGTCCTCTTCTTTCATCCCCGAAATCATGCAGATGTATGTACGAGTTTAGAAAAAAAGCCACCAACATGCAATAAGCCCTAACATGACAAAAGACTCTGAAGATGTAAAGTTTGCGCGGCCCAGAATTAAGATGATAACTATTGAGCTTGCTCCCACCAGTGCCCTCGGAAACTGTGGGCGACTTACAAGTGAACGAGACCTTCACGATGAAGATCCGATCGCAACATTCAAGCTAGAATATACCAGTATATTTGTCTACATAAAACTAACCCGCTGGACCAAATCTCGAACCGAGATGTCAAGAGGATTGATTCCGAGATTTAACGTATCGATCCAGCCCATATCGCTCTCCTTAGGAGGAATGATACGCGCAAGACCCGGCCGAGAGAGCACCTGAGGAGGACGCCCGAAGTGAAAGAAACCTAGGGATAAACTTGTACTGTCTATGTCATTCTATCAACCTAGTAAATCCGAATCCGGGCCCCGGGAGTTGAATCCACTGTATTCTGAGACCCCGATGAGCAGCGGACGACCTCCGGACGACCTCCGGGCCGATATCTTCAGGTCTCCGTAAGTCCGAAAGCAACGGTCAAGAACAGACAGATAAATGAAAAGAGTACGCCAAAATTGGAGCGTCGCGTTAGATAGGCAGGCAAATGTGATCTTGAAAGCATCCATCATGCCCTGTAAACAAATCTCATCACCCTTCCCGACCCGACGAGGCCAGTGTTTTAATGGGCGAGGTTCTCGGGTGGGTCTTAGTCATCCGTGTTGCCTGAGGCAGCGAGAAACTTACTGACTAAGACAATTGAAGTCTGCTTCAAGCACAGTCCGTGCTAAAAATAGCCGCCGTCGCTGGTCAATGAATAGCCTCCTTCCAGAGCGACCTTAGCACCTGCAGAGCTACTTTGAACTGGACAGGCACCAAGCGACACAGGCTCATTCAGAGTCCAAGTCTCCATTTTACAACTACTTCAAGACAATGGAGGCTTCATGCTGAGAATGGCTGCTGTCGCTGGTCGATCTTTAATGGCCTCATTCCAGGGCGACCTTGGTACCCAGAGCTGCAGCGAACCGGGCAGGCACGAGGTGACACAACAACACTCGAGGGCCAGTCTCGTAGAAACCCACTGCTAAGCTATAAAACAAAAGCAATGCCCTCGGGCTGGAAGGGTTGACTAGAGAATTTCTCACACTTCAATCTCATCTGGCCGATTCCTCTCGAACACCACACACACCTGAGTTCTTGGCCTTGACCGAGTTGGAACCAAGTAAATATCATCAACGAGCCTAGCTCAGTGGGAAGAGGGGACAACTTGTGAACCTTGATCACAATCCGCCACCATGTCCGATACATACGTATGCTGCGGTCTATGTGGAGAGAAAATTACTGATCAATCTGCCCGGCCAGCATGGACTGCCCGGTTCTATGCGGGTTTGTAGCCCCTTGAAATCCCTGAGACAATTGAAGAATCTCACACGCGTCCAGTCTTTGCCAACCGAGATAGCACCCAGGCTTCCCTATCTAGCCCTGGGCGAATAGATGAGCATGGCAATTTTGTCCATGCTGCCGATGGGAACGTCTCTCTTGAGATTAACCCAATGCTCTCGACCTTCGACCCTGTCCGAATCTCCGGCGTTGCTCCACTAGCCGTCTGGGGGTTCCAGCGACGCGGTCTACCGTATAATACAAAAAGGATAAACATATTCTTTAGGACAAAGCACTTATTGCCGTTTCATGTGCGGGCCGGCCCAAGACCTGGAAGGGTTCACCTTGCGTCAAACTTGGTACCTGCCAACTACCAGGCATCGTAATCGTAGGCTCTATTTCCACGGCAGGGAGAGCATGGCGTCCCGTATCCCATCAAGAACCAGGGTGTCATTCTTAGCAAGGTGTTGATGTTGGTTCTTTTCCAAAACACACCCTACCCCATTAGGGGTTCCAGGTGATGCTAGATGAGGAGTGAAATAGAAAAAGATGAGCAATATAAGAGACGCATTCTCCCCGGAGACGATGACCTTAACGGAGTATGTTCAAGCCCATCACCACTGTCCCTCAAGCCCATAATCACTCCTTCTACCTCAAGCCAGTATCATCCTACTTCCCTATGCTATTTGCATTCGATCGTTACGGCGAATCTCGTCCTCCATCATTTTCAGTCTTCCAACTCGTCTATCTCAAGATAGAGAAGCCGCCAAACTTATCATGGCCTTTCAACTCCCCCAACAGGAAGAGAAAGTCGGACATATTCAAGCGTGCCGATGACTACTCCACCGGCTCTGAGATGACGTTCGGTAATGGTCGGGCAGACCTGTTCACAGCGCAACTAGTCGTCAAAACTAGGCATGAGGAGATGAAATATCTTGTGATTGAGCGCAAACCCCCTAATCAGGAGGGACAGGAGGAAGTCTGGAAAGGGGCTGCAAAACAGCTCGAGGGATACCTCATGGCTATTACATCGCATAATCGGAGGTTTCGTGCCATCTCAGTCGGAGAATATGTCCGGTTTTATGAATTGGTGGAGACTGAAGGTAAAGAGTATTTGACGGATTTTAATGGTGACGGAAGTGTCTACAGGTTAGACCGCCAATGCCAGTGTATTACAGCGAAGCTTTTATATTTCTGGAGGCACCATCTGATCTATCTTCTAGTTGTATAGCAGTAGTAGATCTACAGATTTTTTCTTTAGAGAGAGATAGAGGGTTAGTGAATTGCTGTCCGCTGGTCAGTGTCTTGGCCCACTCTGCTGGGAGAACTGAGGCTTTAGTTGAATTTAAGGGTATACTAATATTATTGGAATTTTCCCAGCATTTTTCTATTTCCTCCATCCCACATCTGTAATCGGGGCGCGACGGATTGGTGGAGACAATATCTAATAAAGTACAGGAAATTTGCAGATGCTCGGCACTACAAACTTAAAGACCACTGGGCAAATTAATCATCTATAGACGACTGCTAGAGAAGAAGAATGGCAGAGCCTTTTCACAGCCTTGACCTCCCGTGTTAACGATGGTCGTGATGGAGGCACTTATTGATGAGAGTTGAGGTGTTAAACTTCCCCTGTAAAGGCTCTAAAACAAGGCACTAGGAGGCAGCGAGAGGTTCGGCGACAGAGACTAAACGGGTTTCTTACGCTAATATAATGCGCCTCTACGTATGCAGTGGAGGAGGTATCAGTAACATTGAGTGTTGTATAGTTAAACAGCGTCATCGCGTATTGGTGCTACCCAAACGAGGGTGCTGGACTCTCATGGCTAAAGGAAAATTGGGAAGAAAAGAAACACAAAATTCGACTCTGCTAACCTTACATGACGGTCCCGTGCGGCGAAGCAGGCATATGCTTGCCAAAGAGCCTCGCCCGGATCTCCTGCCTAAACGCCCAACTCGTCGTGAAGAAAATGATGACAAAGGCCAAGACGCCGCACACCTGCCAGAACCACCGCTCGTTGCGCGTAAGGTCGGTCATGCCCTCGAGATTCATGCCGAAGTAGCTCGTGAAGAACGAGAGCGGTAGGAAGATGACCGTGACGGCCGTGAAAACGAGGATGGCCTTGTTCTGGCTGTCAGCCACGATGGCGAGTTCGTTTTGCTCGATGGATTTGAGTTGGAAGAGCTAGGTTGACCGAGTTAGTATTATTTTGTCCCCTGGAGAGGAAATTCAGATAGTACGAGGGGGAGAGAAGTTCCGCTTACCGCTTCGGTTGACAGGCGGAGGTCGACGAGCAACGCCTCGCAGACCGAGAGGGGTTCCTTGACGAGCGAAATAGCCCAGTTGATCCTCTCTTTGGCAGAGTCACACATAGTCTCATGCGAAGGAGTCGTCGGGGGTATGTCCACGTCGACAGCGCCGTCTCCAGCCATTTCGGCTTCGCGCTGGTCAATGGAGCGCTTGAGGTTCTCGAGCATGGCGAGTCTACCGCGAAGGACATTGCAGATACAGGTCAGCTCGTCCTGACAGGTGAGGAAATCTCGCACGAGACCAATGGACTCGGATCTCCTGAAGCGGTCATATCGGCGGAGTTTCTATGTTACTTCGTTAGTTGATGGGTCTTGGTGTTTATCAATATTGCGCGCCGCAATCACCACGTCTCTCTTACCAGTTTCTCGACAACTTGCTTGTAGGCAACGGTTAGACGAGTCAGCGCCCTGCCCTGGCGAATATTATGCGGCGCGGCCGCAATCTCGGTAATAAGGTAGATGAGGAACCACTCGACCGTCTTCTCAGGCCAGTCCGTCGTTCCCGACTTCTCGAAGCGCTTATACAGGAATGCATACACAGACGCGTCCTCATTCTCCTCGCGCCTACTCTTAGGATGCCCGAGATAGGTGTTGAAGTCCTTGTCGAGGTAATCAACACCGCAGGGGGATCCCATCGTGAGCAGCATGCCATCAGGTCGATGGTAATTCCTCACCATCGTCCGCACAAGTTGCGCATTCCTATATGAAGGGTGGCCCCAGAGCGTCTGGTAGATGTGGCCGGCGTTATTCGGATTGACGATGTCGGGCGGGCCGCCTGTCGTCTCCTGCGTACTCATCTGCGTGAGGTGATACGGTACCATGCTGAACACGAGATCCCAGAACTCGCTCCGCATCCCCAGGTGCTCGCTACGCCACCGCAGGTCCTCGGCGAGTGGTACACCCATCGCCTTCTCGGCGGCGTCGTTGAGTAGCTGACGTAGTGGCTCGTTGGAGGAAGCGGTGGAGTCGCTGAGGATCCCGTAGACGTCGCGCAGCTGTTGGTAGTCCTCGCGGGCGCGGAAGCTGAGGGCCTCGACGGAGAGGTAGGGCCAGGCATTGCCGCCTTGACCTAGGGCGGTGACTTCGCGACCCTTTCCGGCGTTGAGGAAGAGGTCTTGGAGGCACTACGACAAGAGTTAGGAGGGGGGGAATCGGCTGATACGAATTGATCCGTGTAACTTACCGACCAGATGAGGCCTTGCCCAATTGGTGCATAACTTTTGACACATTAGCGGGTGATCGTTGAATGGGACGTGTCTCACTGAATAATTGAAATAATCTCACATCCATCGAACGTTCACACCCTCAGGCTTCTCATGAATATCTGCATAAATTCGGTCAGCTTCATGCCGTTCACCTCGCATCTCGATTTTTCGCTCACATTCACTAATAAGCGCCCTCATCGGCACATCATATCTCCTGGAACAATCCCCATAAAAGTCGACAACCCTCACCGTGACATCTCCAGGCGTCGGAAAATGATGCAACACGAGCCCCATCAATTCTTCGTCGCCTGGCCTCCTAGGCGCTCCCCGCTCCTTCACATTCACCACCGCTCTCGCCTTAGCCCAGAGACCGCCATCCTCGACAGCCTTCCACTTCCGTAACCTCTGGAGCGTTGCGGTGTGGCGCCGGCGATCTTCAGCACCGGGGTCTCGGTGCTTTGTTGCCGCGATGAGCTGGTTGCGCTGGCGCACGACCTTGAAGCGTTGTAGGACCTTGCTCGTGCAGAGCGGCTCGGGGATGGTGGCCGGATCGATGCCGGCGGAGACCTCTTGCTCCGACGACAAGGGGACTTTTTTCTCGGAGTCTTGGGCGAGGGACATTTGTGCGATTGTAGGTGCGGATGGTGGGGATTGTCGCTCCAGGTCGTCCATTATTCGGGAGAGATTGGTGGACCCAAAGTATTAAATAAGTATTGATCAATTTCTCTTGCTTTTCTTTGGAGGCCGCTAGACTGAGCCGGCAGTGGCCGTCAAGGTGTGGATAATGGGCGGATGGGTCCGAGTCTCGATCCGCAACGTTCGCTGTCTGCACACTGATTTGAGTATATTACCATCCGCTAAGGATCGCAGAGTTTAAAGTCGTCATCGTTGTGGGACGGGACCAACATCCAAATCAAGGATGTGCCTGGCAAAATAAGGGTTTAAGTCTGCAGACCTTAATACACTTCTCGAATGTCGACGAGAAAAACAGGGCGGGCGAGAAGCAGTGAAGAGGAGACGCAGCCAATCAGTCACGGGAATGTCGATGACCTTCCTGCATTCTCATCCTTCTGTCATGGGTGCTTCGCTTAAGGCCGTAGCGGCCTCCAATGACGTTTGCGAAGCAAGTCCCTGAAGCTGCAACAGCAAGAAGGGGAGCAAGCATCGCGGCTTCTTGGTTCAAGTCTCCAATCGCGAAATGGCCAGTTCCGATCATACCCTTGCTTCGCCTCGCTTTGCGGCAGGCTTGTGCCCTTGCCACTCCTTGGTAACAATTCTGGCCCCCTCTCTGCTTCTCATCCAGCCCGCTCACTTCATTCCTTTCTTCCCATCTCCTTCTCTATCGCCAACTCTCAGTCTCCGTCGGAGCATTATTCACCAGTTCTGCGATTCTCTCCCGCGGCTCGCTCTAAATCAACGAGTCAATGTATTGGAGGTTCCTGCCCCCTTGGCTCCGGCATTGGCAAGGCAGACAACTCTCTAAGCCCCTCACTTCCTGTCTTGTGAGAGTCAGCCTGACGGTCTGGAGAATTGTTGGCGCTTGGTGCTTTCTTTGTTCTGGTTTGATAGTTCTGTTGGAGGGAGCAATTGGGCACTGATCGTTTTCAATGTTCCTCGCCACAATTGATGGTCACCACGGCCCAAGCCCACTGAATTGACGGCATGGCCTGGCGAATCGATATTATCGGACACCCGCCGACCTGTATCTAAATGTCTGTTCTTATGATGTTGGTTCCCCCTGAGGCGCATCCTGTTACTTTGGAATGCTGCGATAACCAAGGGATGGTCCCCAAAAATAAAAAGGACAGACATACTCTCTCTCCCAGACAAGACGACCACGACGGGGCATCAATCAAGATCAATTGATCTCAAGCCCAACACCACTGATCCCCCACAAGCCTAGCGTGATCTTACCCCAAGTTCAACATCATCCCCTTGGACTGTGTTGTCTGACTCGGATCCTTACGTGTTTTGTCCTCAAATTACTTCTAACCTTTCAACTAGTCTATCCTCAAATAGAGAAAAATCCTTCATACTTATCATGTCGCTCCAACAGCCTGAGCAACAGGAGAAGGCTGGCACTGTAGGCAACAACTTTCCCAGTCTTCCCCCTTCCTTTCAATATATGTGACAATATGAAAGATCGAACCTATCAGGGCCCTTCCTCTGGCCCTTCGATCCCTCTTTGCACTACCCCTAATATGAAATAACAGTATATGGGGCTCTACGTGGTCGGGTGGCTGATTGAGAATTGCCTTGTCCCCGGCCAAACCGAAGCAGAAACAATCCGATCATGGAGCACGAGTTTGCTCGAGACTCAATGGCTATACGAAGTACCATCCATTGGACTGTTGAGAATGACAATGCAAACCTTATCACCACTCACATAGTCCCCGACGCTAGGCATGGTGAGTATGAGGAGAAGATATTTTTTGTCATCGAGTGCAAAGCGCCAGGTCTAGAGAGACAATCGTCAGTGTGGAACGAGGCTGCAGAGCACTTGAGAGAGTACCTCGGGGGCATCGAATCGGACAATCGGAAGTTTGGAGCTGTTGTAATTGGGAAGTTTGTCCGGTTTTACGAGTCTGAGGGGGCTAACAGCAGTTTGGTGGATTTCGATGGTGACAGAACCGTCTATCAGATGGACCTTCAGTGCCAGACCATCACGGAAAAGCTCCTGTACTTCCGAGAACATCATCTCATTTAGTTGTATGTTGTGTGGCCGTGGCGCGTTGAGAGAATTGTCATCGAGATGTTTTATTAGAGATATGGAGGGTATTATTGCTGTTCACTGGCCTGGGTCTTGCCCCATTCTGTTGGTGGGACCGAAGCTCTAGCTCAGTTGCCTCCACCCAACATCTATAACTCGGGGCCCACCCCGTGGCAAACACGGTAGAGACGATATCTAACAAGTACAGGAAATTCATAGACGCCTAGCACTATAAACTTAAAGACTACCGGACAAATTAATCACCCATAGACGATTGCTGGAGAAGAAGACATATAAAACCTTTGTACATCCTTGCCTTGCCGTCTTGATGGTGGTCGCGTGGGAGGCATTTCTCGACAGGAATTGAAAGCAAGCTAGCAGCAACTTGAGATGTCAAACTCCTGGCGATGAGGACGGAGCCCGGGCCGGGGCCTCCGTCCGTCACCGACGAGATTTCTTCTGCTCTCCACGGAGGAAATTGATGATAGACTCCTGGTTCACTTTGATGAAGTCATCAGTCAGACCCTTTGCCTTGAGATCTAAACCAAATTCTTCACGCCAACGCGGATCAAACGCGTCCAGCAATGCAAAGTCGCCCACTCTCCCTAGATCGTTCGTGATTCCTGATGATAATTGGGAGCGGTGGTCCGGCGACGCGGCGAGGCCATGGTCAGGGGGGCCTAGTGG
>SJVG01000061.1:0-58868 GCA_034774675.1 Scedosporium minutisporum
ATTTGACGGGGACGGGGAATGAAACTATGGCCTTCGCCATCGCTGGTCTCGGTGTCGTCGTCGGCGACAGGGTTGTAGGGACCCGCATCCTGAACCTTTCCCTCCTCCTTGATGCTGTCATCATCCACAGGCTGATATGGACCAACGTTTTGATTTTCCTTCCCTTCAGTCTTCACAATGTCGTCGGTGACGGCAGTATGGGGGGGTCCGGGGCGCCAGCTGGTGGCCTGGGCCTGAACAAGACTGGAAAGGGCTGCTAGAGCCCAGACGGGAATAATGAGCTGCAGGATAAGGCATCAAATGGTGGTTAGATGTCTGTGTTAGGGATAAACAAAAGGGATCGACAGATGGTTAAAGCAACTAGGGGCAGGGGGCTGCATAGCAGACTGAGGAAGTCTAGGTGCAGGTAGGGGCAATGGAGGAAACAGGACAGTCAAGGCAGTATGGGCTTGGAAGTGTGAGGTTGGAACAAGACGTTATCAGAGCCTAGGGCACCTAACTCAGCGAAGGGGGAGAAGGAAAATAATGTGCTTGACTTCAAGTGCCTTTCCTATTGCTCATGTGAAAAGTCTAAACACTTCTTGCCCTACCCCTGAGGCTACAGGAAGGGAGAGGCAAAAAGTGGTTGGAGCTCTCACCTGAGCAATTGAAAAAGCACTTGAAGCTAGCAGGTTGGAGATGGGGGTGGTGAAAAGGGGTGACAGATGTGTCTGAAAGAGGGGAATAGATCGTGGACGAAAGAAATAACCAACTTACCTTCATTTCTATGAAGAGAAAAGAGAATCAATGGATAAATGGGTGATCGGTTGAATAGGGAAGAAGAACAGGTCGAGAGAAAATGTCTACGACCAAGAATGGGGAGATGTGTCGAGGAGAAAAAGAAAAATCTCAATGAGATCTGTGAAGAATGGGAGGTATTTATAGTTTCTCAGTGAGCCCTCGATCACTCCTTTTGAACTGGATGGAGTAAGGTGGTGAATATTTTACTGATCTGGAGCTATGAGAGTGATTTAGCAGAATATCTTAGGGAAGGGAAGGAGCGAGATGTTTTGCTCCTAGGGTGGAGGTTCTCATGAATCACGAGGTTGGCTATTCAGAATTTGCAGGCTGAGGATCGTGACTTCCAAACCTAGAAGAAGTCTTTGATGAGCTCTTGTGGAAGCCACCAAGGAATCTGGGGGAGGCATTGTGAGTAATGGGACAAACTCAGATATTGGCACAAGGAGACTAAAGCGAAGAGGCGTTTCATTTGCCAGGGTATGTATTGCTTGCTAGGTTCCAGCTCTGGGGCGGTCCCTGAAAGCTCCATATAACTTGGTGTCTCGACGCGGACCGGTTACCTTTATTGAAGAAACCCCCGAGCGCGAGTCTGGCATCGCAAGTTTGGCGTACCAAGGCTCTCTGCTTTTACAGAGGAAGGGAGGTTCTCATAGGCACATTTCCAGCGCTGAGGAATCGTACAGGCACATGTTACATGGTCATAGTTCTATTACATCGTCTGCTCTATATGTTGCCGAACGTGAATAACGTCAATTGACCTCGGCTGTATTGACGAATGAGCGTGAGCGCGCAGAGGGAGACGGGTGAGGAACAAAAAAAGGGGGGAGAGGGGAAAGTCACGGCCTACTCATCTCCAACGCCAACAAACTTCATCCAAGCGAGCCCGTAAAGCAGAGAAATGTAGATAGTAACGTGGCGTCGCTGGAAGGGCAAAAAGGGGAAGAGGAGTGAGAGGAGCAAGGCGGATCCAAGGGGAGCAGGAGAGGAGCTGTGGCAATCGACCATCTTGGGATATTTCAAGGAGATGCGCGTCCTGGCAACTGGTGCGCTCGTCTGCGACTGGGCTTTGCTGGTCTTTAGCCCACTTGTCTTCAGTCGATCGACAGTTCTTCAATCCACTAAACGTGGTCAGTGAGCGGAAAGCGAGACAAGCAGGCGTTGCGGTGACGCTTCCTGGCGCGGACGCGTCTATCTTGTCTCCAACTCTGCACGCGCGTTAAATAATCGCTAACTTACCTTGCTCTTCTCCCATAATTCTTCTGCGTGACCCATCTGGGGCCGCAAATCCCATGCAAAGCCCAAAATCAGTCCCCTGCGCTCGCACAGTTTCAATCCGCGGGTCTCCAGGTGAGCTGCTTCAATGCGAAGCACGATGTCTAGCTCGAGGGGAAGTTGGAGGATAGGAGTAAAGGAGCGAATTCAACGGTAACTCTATAGCATGACCCCTGCCAATGAGAAACAATCGATCGGTTTGTTGACCTAACAGGTACTATATGTAATATGGAGACGACGTCTCATGCAAGTCATCTATAGTACGAAGTACAAGTACTGGTTCAAGTGGGGGCTTGGGCAGCACTAGCTTCAAAATGACTTCGACTAAGCTTAAAGACCCTCTCTGGTGGACAGGGGGAGGAGTCGAATTGAACCAAGGCTCCTTTTCGCGATACTACCTTAGCTCGTGCAGGGGTGGAGAGGACCAGGACGATCCTGCCATGGTGTTGGATTCAGACTCGTTCCTTGAGCACTGAGCGATTTCGCAGCTTCTACCAAGCACTTCGGGAAGAAGCGAAGGACACAAGAGCAGCATAGATTGGAGGGGTCAGAGGAGCTTCGTGGGTATCGCGGGGTAGAAAATACATGAGGAGAGCTGCCGAGCTGCCATGGGGTGTGCGTGTGGGGGGGAAGCGGCCGGTAGCTGTTTAGCGAGATGCAACATCCCAGTCCATCTGTCGATCTCCCAATGAGACCAGTGGGTCGGGATGCAGATGGAGCGGGATAATCGTGGCACACGCTTGGGATTGCTTCGTACCAAGCTCGTTGGGTCTTTGGCTTGGGGGAGGAACTGATCACATAAGCAGCTGTAGCATGAAAACGAGTGGACAAGGGTCAATGTATTCTGGGAATTTCTGGTTCGATGATCATCAGTTCGACCAAGCAGTCTCAGGAGGGGGTGGACTTAAACACCTTGGCTTTTTCCTTTATTCAGAACCCCCAACTATTACGAAGTAATGAAATAATTGCGCACATCCAAGTTATATGTTCTCTGACCCCCCCCCATCCTGCAGTCGGGCTCCCCCTCTTGACCTGGGCCATTTCAGCTCCATATACTTCGACAGACCTCGTCTTCGCGTCGGCGAACAATTTACAGAGTGGCAGCGGTCGGCTCGGCGGGGGCAGCAGAGCTGCTGGGAGTCTCTCCTCCCTCGGCCGGGGTCTCAGGCTCGGCGGGCTTCTCCGGGGGCTTGTAGTTCACGATGGCATCGAGCGTGGCTTGGTAGGCAGGCTTTTTCTGGAAGTTGTTGTTCCAGAGGAGAGCGTCTCCCTCACTAAGAGCAAATACCCGTTAGAGTCGCCAATTTCTGAAGGCAATGGGAAGGGGGAGAAGAGAAAAAGCAATGTACCCAGAAAAGGTCTGCGGCACCCAGCTGTATCGATCGGAAACACCCTGTAGCAAAGAGTACATTAGTATTGGGCCCATTGGCTGATCCCCTGCGGCACAGCAGCATGTCTCCGACCGGGGTTACCTACCCAAACAGTAAAGCCAACACAGCCTAACCCAAAGAGTCAGCACGAGGAAGCATTTCTAGAACAACGCGGGGCAAAAGACCTACGTTCGACTTCCATACAAGCACCCATCATGCGACCGAAAGCCTCAGCATGCACCTGGAGCTTCTGCGCATTAGAGGGAGTATTCATGCGGATATCAACTTCGGTGTAAGCGACGTCGACGCCGAGATCGGTGAACATGCGGAGGGCAGTCGCGAGCTTCTCCTGTGAGGGGCAAGGTGTCTCCTGGGTGGGGGTCGACTCGGTGACCATGTGGCCCTGAAGGCCGACGCCGTCGATGCGGTAGCCCCACGACTGGACGAGTTTAACGATGCGGACGGCGCCTTCCCTGTGTGTCGAGAAGGTAAATTGTTAGCTCATGTTCTTGCCAATTGAGTAATTGTCGAGGGGATGAGGGGATGAGGGCACATTGGATCGACTCACGCCTTGGCATCGCCGTAGGCAAGGTTGTAATCGTTGTAGTAGAGCTTCGCCGCCGGATCTGCCTCGGCAGCAAGCCTGAAGGAGATGGGGAGGTAGTCCTCTCCCATGACCCGCAAGAAGACGTTATCACGGTAAGATCCGTCCTCGTTGAGAGCTGAGCCGAGCAGACATTAGCAAAGGGGCATCCTCCCCAACCCATCTCCAACCCACTGAGTCCACGATTGACTGGAATTAATTCCTCACCTTCGTTGACGACGTCCCAGTGCGTGCACTTCCCCTTGTATCGACCCATGACGGTCGAAATGTGGTTCTGCATGACCTCGTAGAGAGTAGCGTTGTTGTTGATACCGCCAACCCATCCAGGAAGCTGCGAATACCACACGAGAGTATGGCAACGGATCTGCTTTCCGTTCTGGACCGCCCAGTTGACATGTTGATCTGCGGCGGAAAAACTGAACTGCCCTCTGTTTGGCTGGACAGCATCCCATTTCATGGCGTTCTCGGGGGTGATGGAGCCGAACTCGTCCTTGTTGGCGATGATGCTGGACTCGGCTTGGTCGTTGCGGACTGTCAAGCAAGTTCCGAAGTATTCTTTGCCTGCGGCGACCATGGCGGCATTGAGACCGGCGGCTTGTCGGGGAGAAAGGAGACTGTTTGGACAGACAACCGTCATCGATTAGCATTTCGTTCCAGGACCATCGTGAGGGGGATCATCTGGGGACGATGGGTAACGGAGGACCTACGAGACAGGAGTGCCGCTGACGACGCCGACGAAGGCGGCCAGGGCCAAAAGAAATCCGTACTGCATATCGATCAAACGCGAACGTGTAGTCTCAAAGTATCGCAGACGATATCAAATAGTCTCCGATGCTGGAGAAGACGCAAAGAAGGAAGCACGCGCGAGGTTGGAGGTACGGAAGGAGGACTGTGATATCGGGCGAAAGCTCAACTGCGGCTGAGGGGTCCTCCTTTTATCGCGGGAGCCGGATGAAGAGATGGACGGTCACGCCAGCGAGCCAAGGATTTGGGGATAATTCATCCCCTTCGACTTGACCCGGTGATGGAGAACGTCTCCACTCTGTACCTTAATCCCAATCTCAATCCCGCCTGTCAAGAGAGAGCTTCTCGTAGAGCCGTAAAGAGGTTCCATTTCTCCGCACTCGAAAAGGGGGTGGAGAGGGAGCGTTGAGGTGACCCGCAGGGGCGAAGAAGACCCGGGAAGCGGGTACAGGGCCACGCCCTGGGGAGCAATCTCCAAGAGCCACGCGGACGGCAATATTCGATGCTTCTTCGGGTCCACGAGGACTTGGGTGAATGGGCAATATCGAAGGGGACGCCGTCGTTCACTAAACCGTTCTCGGTCGGGCAAGACAGGGAGGAGGATCGAGGAATGGGGTAGGCGAGGCTTCTCGGGAGGATAATTCGGATCGAAGGAGGACGCTGAAGATCCCGGAGAGGAAAGGTTGATTACAACCGTCAGGCGAGAACTATGCCTCTATATTAGCTGTATAGATTTCTCTGGAAACGGGTTTTGATGAGAGGGGACAGGCCCCGGATAAAGAGAGCGGCGTGAATTTATCCCTTTATAGGCTGGACTGGGAAGCTTCCGCCGTCATGGTCCACATTGGATGAAATCGGGAGCCGGCGACGGAAAAATTCAATAAGGTTAGATGGTCTATGATGCTCCAGCACCGGCGGGGAGAGGAAAGGAGATGGGAAATGATACGGGAGCGAGACGATTGGGACATTGATGTGTGATGGTTCGCGAACTAGGGCAGGCTTCAAAACGAGGCGAAACTTGATAATTGATCAGAACAGCACCACAATAACAAAAAAATATGGTCTGAGCTGCCCACACCATCGACTGGCGTGCATTTTTGAGGGGAAAAGAAAAATTCAAAATCCCAAGGCTTCGGACCACCAATCGTCCAGTGACTTCATTCGAGCACATCATGGAGCCTGGAGACTTCGGCCAATTGGCTCTCGGCCGATTAGACAAGGCCATGTTGCCGACCAACTGAACCTCGGGCTCCAGTCCTCAAAGACACAATATTACTTCTTTTCAATCACGGACAAAGTGCCTACGAGAGTTGTGACTCGAATGCCCTAGACTGTCGCGTAGGCGCTAAGAGCATCACACAACCGCAGCACCCACAAAACATCAATCAATCAATCCAGCAGGCTAGACCGAGAATCATTGTGCCATTGCCAGAGCTGCCTGACTTTGCAAGCGTCAACCTCAGGAGGGTCCATCGCCGAGCGGAATCCACTACATTTCGCTTCACCGTGCAGCATTCGCCTCCTGTACCTCGACTGTACTTGTCCTGGTTGGCCTCCCGCAGGATAATTCGGCCGTGCTCCTTTGTTATTTTCATGGCTTGCGCGCTAAAGAAGCAGGCTCTTCATTTATTGATCAATGACGGAGCACGTATTACTTAAAACCCGGTGCGGCGTCACATCACGATAATCTCGGACCCTGTTTTGAAATGGAACGATGACTGTCGTCGACGCTGCGAGTTTTGAGGCTTTCGGAGGAATCCACTCTCTACTATTGTAATTACAACGCTAGGCCTTTGGTTCAAAAGGCGCAGCTGACAGCAATGGTAAGTTCGTACTTAATAATGAGATTTTTTCTTTTTCTTTTTCATTTCTTTCATTTACATTTATTTTTTTTCAATTTGCGCGCCATACGAGGCAGGAATCCATGGCTTTGTCGTACACTCCACATTGCTCTCTCACAATATGACGCTTACATTCCCATGCATATCCTTGCCCTTATTGATCGGTGGTTTCCTATGATGCAGCCCTGATCCCATGATGCAACCCTCTTTCTGCATTTAGGAAGGGCTTTCCTGACGCCACGCTCAAAAAGCCTTGCGAGTTTGGTTTCAATCTTCCTCAAGATCAGTTGTCTCACAGCGCCAATGACATTGACTTCCCAGGCCCTTGAGGAGGGCGTGCGGGGCGGGAGCTAGACATCTCAGGGCCACCCCCTCTTCCCTGTCATGGGTTACTGTCAGACCCTGGTCCTGGGTCGGGGGGTTGGAAAATCCATTTTCCGTCTTGGGCCAGCCCGTGTAGGAAGGGGGAAGTGTCACTGTCAAGACATCCTTTGGAGGGACTCGACGACTACATGTGAAAATCTTGGCCAGTCAAAGACGACGTGGTGCCTTAGCTTGCGTAGTCTCAACGCACGACGAGCAACGGTGAGTGGGTTTCTTCGGCAAGGTTCCCCGAGGTCGCTCCACCTCCCAAGCCTTTCAACCTTGCTTCAAGCCCCCCTGCCACCCCGCCGGCCCCCCTGCCACTGCATCTCCTGCACGCCAATACTCCTCGATTGGCTCTACTATCTTGAAAAGAGAGGAAGCTAGCTATACGGGCCGCTCGGTAGACAGAGGGATCTGCATTGGCGTAGTCGTTGAGCAAACAGCTATAGTCAAGGGTCCTTGGGACACTACCTACGATGGCTAATCGCGGACGCTAGCTTTCAACGAGCTTTAGGCCTGGGGGAGGTAAAGACAAACGGGTATAAAAACTGCTGTTTATCTTCATCGCCGTATCTCTCTTTCTCTCTTCCGGTCTCTTTTAAAGACTGTAAACCATAAGCTGTCCCTTTAGTTGACAAATCGGACGAATTCTGCGGCATCAGCAAATATACTTCCATCGCCATAATGCATGACCAAGCCTCTGAGACGAGAACCCCAACTACCCCAGGCACATCGAGCTCCGAGAGAACACCCTCAGATTCTTGGTCCATGGATGCGACATGGGGATCATCGCTCTTGTAGGTTTATAACCAATTTGTTCTTGGACAAGACACGCTCTCAGTGATCCCATGACCTAATAAGATTATCTCTCTTTCGCAGCCCAGCCTTGGGGGAAGTTGACGAGAGGCTCACCACATCGGCAGCCAACACAGAAGAGCCAGAGGAGGTGATTTTCAGAATGAGCCTACTTCTGGGGGCGAGAACCGAAGACCGGATTATATGTAATCTATATTTCAAGAATAGGGAAGAGGAGGAGAGCTCCGAAACTGAGGATTCTATCGATCTGGGCCAATCTTTCGATGAGGGTAGCACATCGTGGCGGAACACGGGGCTGACGAATTTGCGAATGGAGTAGTGGATGACTAAACAGGCAATGTGGGGCTGGGTCGCTCAAGGCTCGTACGGTTGGAGGCGAGGAGTTTGCAGATATTTGCATAATTAAAAGAAATATTGAATACTCGGGGCTTTATGTACTAATTATATTATGTGAGTCAGACAGGGGTAAGCAAATTCATGTAATACAATTAGTCGACGCATTGATATTTATATATCGGGGGATTGCAAATTTTTTGTCACGTAGTGTATCGCTGATCAGAACCTGCATCGTTGACCGCGAGAGCTAGGATTTCTCTCCAATCTCGTTTCCCGTGATAAATCGACAGGGTATCGGTGAATAACCACGGGCATTATGATTTTTCAGAATCGGTTGAGACTCGACCGACGGAAACAAGTCTGCATGGTTGGGAGCGAGTGGGAATTGTAGAGCCGATCCCCACAGGCGACGGCCTAGCCACTAAGTAGCCACGCAAATGGCGGCAAAAAAATTACCCCTGCCTCCAGTCTAGCTCACAACTCGTCGCGTATGTAATTACTAGGATGGAAAGTGCTTTGCTTTTTCCTCCATCTTCTTTCCCAAGGAAATATGAGCTGTTATAATCGACAGAAATTTTGGGGCAAGTAAACAGGGACTGGCTAGGTACAGTGATTGTACTTCGCAGATATCAAGGCCTGGCTGGATGGGGAAACCCTGAGTTATCGTATACCCGTCAAAGCTCCCACAAAAGCCCCCCAAAAAGGAAAAAAAAAGAAAAGAAACGAAAGGAAAAGAACGGGAGGAGAGAAAGAAAAAAAAAGCATCGAGGAGTCTAGTTCAAGGATCGGAAAGCCGTAGCGATGCCCGGCCATGGGCTATTATTGGATGGCGCCCTGACTTCCGCTTTGGACGACACAGCTTACATCCACCTTGTCGGTTTCCTGCTGCTCGCTGAAACTCAATTGATACCTCGTGCCTTCGTATAATGCTGGAGAGTGCGAATTTCCGAAGTCTACTCTCTCCTACTGGTAACGTACGAAGTAGCTGTACATGTACTATATATTTATACATCACATTACATAGTATATTATCTTCTCTTCTATTCCCTTTTCTCAGCTCCTGCAAAAAGTGGAAGGGTGCCGATTCTGCATCGTTAAAGCTGGCAGCTTCGCAGTATTTTGGATCTGGCAAGGTATGTACAAATATCTCTCAATACCCCAATGTCGTATTCGTTTTGTTAGGTGTCTCCCCCGCGGGGGAAGGGGGGCGGGGGGAGGGACCGACATGGAGTCAGGGTTTGTTTGAAGCTTTGGGAGTTTTTTTTCCTTTACAGAGGTGGCCAGTGGATTTAATAAATGACGCGATGGGGAAAGAGATCTCGAAGGCTGGCTCTACGAAGTACATGTCACTTGTCATGGGTACGAGCGAGGCCTTAGTCTCACAATATCAGCAAGTAGTAGCACTGCATGGAGTAGATTGTAAAAGATAACACCGAATGTACGAAGTATTTTGGAAGATTCTAGGCCTCTACCGATACAAGCCTACAACTACCAAGTACTCCATCAAAAACGAGGCGACTTTATTTTGGAGAGGGGCGGAAGGGTATGATTGAGTCCCCTGACCCTTGGCCAGCTGTGTTGCATTGCAGAGTGCAGAGTCACAAAGATCCGAGCTTTCATCTCAAGAGGATCTTACAAGGGGATACCGAACGGCAATCGACGAAGGATTCGCAGATCTTCTTTTGGCGTCGTGCAGGCCCTCGCTTCCCGTCTACCTAAGCCGATTTGGGCTATCGACAGGTGTTAGCCTCTCTCTCGTACGAGAATCACTGCAACAGCTGCTGTTGTGTTTCGTGTCTTGTATCCTGTCAACGGTCCCACAAAGGCCTTCACCGAGAACGAAGCGAAATTCAAGGCGATGAGCGTGAGTGGAATTACCCGGAGAGGGGAAAGATCGTCCTTTGTTAATGCTTCCAGCAGATTGTGTTATATTTCAACGTGTCTCTTCGATGAAGAAACGGTATGACCAAGGTGAGCCAAGCCATGGCTGCACACCTGTGCAAATTGATCAATCGATGCAATATTGCTGGCCACGCTGTGATGGACGCGCGTGTTAAAGGGAGTGGGCTAATTTGGAAGGTAAACATTGACGCATGAGGACGCGACTCGCTTTTCTTTAATGCCATTATCATAAGTCAATCGCTCAAGCTGTCTCCGCGTAAGAATAGACTTTGCCGCGCTGTTATTGCTTGCTAATGGAGATGTTAAGAAGTGGCCTACACGTTTCATCTGGAACTGCAATTTGAATGGACTTGTCGTCAGTGGATCAATTGTCTACTGTTCTTTTGGGACTGGAATTAATCATTACAGGCTGCCGTGGTTAGGTCCTTGCTCGAGACGAGCGAGACACGGAAATAAAATCTCCGCCTAATGTAGCTCGCTATCCGAGACATCGGATCTTGGGTGACACATTGATCTATTCTTCGGCTCTCCCCATATGTTATCTGAAAGAAGCTTGTGACAATCCGAGTGGAGTGTCTTGAATTCGACGCGGAGTCAGTGACTCCTCGGTGTCCATTCAGGGGTACGAAGTAAACAGTCCCGATTGTGCATGTGTGGTAGCCGGCCAAGGTGTGCTCCGTCGGTGCTTGTGTGTACTTGTTCAGTGTGAGGACGGAGCAGGCGCTATGGTTGAAGATGTATTGGTACCAATCTACTTGCTCTCTCTCCCTGTCGTCCCCAACAATCTCTCAGCTTTCTTTCATTAGCTACATCTGCCTTTCTATGCCCCCTTACCTAGAGTCGTTGATGACCCGCCTGCGCTTGAAGGCATCCTCGAGATAAAGTACTTTCCGTTGACCGCTAAAACTCGTGGATCCTGCCCTAGGTGAGCTTGAACTTAGCGCAAGACTGCGATCTGACCTGGATGGCGGAATGTACGATGTAGTACGGTTGACGACTTGGTACTTCGTAGTACTTTTGACTTGATTAGATCGTCTGGAAGAGGGTAGCTTACAGCGCGCCACCCAGTGCAGAGCGGGTCCAAACTTCCTTCAATAGTCTCTTGGCTCCTCTAGACTTAGCCTTGTGCAAGCCTGCTAGCGATCTCATTCGACGATGAACATTGAAGAGATCTAGGGGCGTTTTGTTTTACACCGGGTTCTCCTCCAGTGGAACTAGTGGATACAACTCGCTACCCTGCCTGTTGTCTCATGCTCAGTGACCCCCCAAATGCGTCTCCCCATTTTCCTCAGAAGCGACCATTCGGAAGCCGGTGTACAGGTAGTAGTGTAACCCCTACGATCTTTGCTTCGTCTCACCCCCGCCCGTTGATTTCCCCGAGGGTATCACTAACATGTCCCCCGTAGCCCTTGCTGCATTACTTCGTATGTTTAGCAATGGATGCATGATTCTGGCGTTATCAAAGCATCATCTGATTCCGTCCCTCGATGGATACTGCTTCATCGTGGCCGATTCGAGCAGGGTGGAACCTGTTCTTCTTGCTTTTTCACCTCTGATTTTAAGCTCCAGGTGCCTTGAAGAGATGCGCCGTTCAAAGAGACTGTTTCTCCTGAGACATCGTCGAGCAGCCGACACACAACTTACCCCGCCGTCCTCTCCAGTAGAGGCTCCCATGTTATGCTGTTCCCCGAGAACCCGCTCAGATCCCTTGTCAACTAGATTCCCATCAGTTGTTGAGGAATTCACACAATTCGCCTCCTAGACTAACGAGGAGCAGGGCGAGAGGAGCATTCCGGAATGACTACGATGCAATACGATTAGATTCGGCGATGCGAGGCGTGAAGGAATGCCGCTTCAACACCCGATCCTCTCGATCACCCCGATGCCGCCGATGCATGCCATCGATACAAGTCCGAGATCTCCAACTCTACGTCCACGCGCCCTCGTCCTTCCCTTTCGATTCCGCCGTGTCCGGTACGATCCGTAGAATACCCTTCTTCCCCCAATGAACGTTCCCAGACCCGCTGGAGTCACGCGGCGGAAACAGAATCGAGGAAAAAAGGAACTCCCCGCTCCTCTGTTTCTGTTTCTTTACAACTACGCGCCCTTCACAACGCCCCACCTGAGTGGTGACCTGTGGGGATGCCCCGCGATTCTTACCCGACTGGTCATCCGGGTTCGTGTTTGGCTCGAGAGTTGGGTGGTGGGAACGATACACCTACGCCAACGCGTGCCCCTAGTTGAATCACGTCCTCTGCCCGACCTCTGCCCGCGTCCTAGAAACACCGTCGAACGCGACTCATGTCGCCCGAAGTCTCGCGCACGTCGCCACGCTTCGCTAACGCGTTGCTTTCTCTAGTCTAACTGAGCTATGGGTGGAGAGTTCTGCCTGCTCGGCTTGACTCGCTATCGGGGCTTGTTTCCGTGCCCCTCTGCCTGTCCATTGCCCCATCCCTCATATCTTCTTCGCCTCCAACCAGTCTGCTTGCTTTGCTTTTTACTATAATAAGTCTGATGAAGTGAAATTCGCGAGTATTCTGCGGATCGCATGGATTGGCGGCTTCCATCCCTGCTCCCTCCTTGAACCATTTTGGTGGCTGCATCAGCAGGCTTCGTGGGACCGCTCCGCCGGCAGCTGAGCGTGGGCGATGGTCTCAGTAAGATCAGCACATCGACTGCCAGCGCTCTCTTTCCTGCCTCTTCCATTGGCGCTCCGTCTCCTCTTCTTGGGATGGATGGTATCCCTCCCGAGAAAGTTGCAGGGGGCGGTAAGGCTAAGTAGCAGTCGTGGCAATGCTGATAGATAAACATCATTTACTTTCGTTCTTTCATCTCCATTATTGCGCGTAGTGAGGACAACACTTCCTAGTTTCGACATTGCACTGCAACAAATAAGGAAAGCACTGGCGTGAATCGAACCCATCCGATGGTAGCGCCGTATATGCTCAGCAGCCCGTCGGTCGTGTGGATGCTTAGTTTGGTCCTCTGCCTGCTCAATATGCTGGTGGCTGGTTGGAGAAGAAGACAGAGCATGTTTATTATGATCTCAGCGCTTCTTCTCTTCATTGGTCCCATGTCCTGGCTCTCCCCAGCCAATAATCTACATGTAGTTATCAACAAGCTAGTTAATACAATTACAGGGCAAATAAATTCCGATATGATACGAATCGAGATAATTAAAGATTGATTTGCTCGCGGTCAGCCTCGGTGGGTAGAATCGCTTGAGGTCATCAAACAAGTTTCCCAATATCTACAGTTACACCTGTGATGTGATCTTGGTTTGATGGATCGACATAACTGATTTGGGGATTGGGATACATTCGTGGTGCATCTGCATCCCCCTCAGCTCGTGCTCCTTTGGAGCACCACATCATGAATGGCTACGAGGCACGAGGTCCATGATTCTCCTCGTGTCCACCCGCAGGCCGGCTTACCGGGGCATCATTTGTGTCCGACTGGGGAAAGACCGTCACCGATCCCCAGGTCTGGTTAAGCATAAAGTCTACTCGGTTAATAATTGACTTCGTAAAACCATGCGAACGGACCGAGTATGATATGGGCTCGGAACAGCGAACGCCGGGCCGAACAAACGTATCATCCGATTCACTGTCCTGGTCTTCGTTGTTCTGAGTTTTACCACTAGCGTGCTCAGTGTTTTTAGCGTCTCCGGGAATGGATTCAACCCCTCCCAGTCAGTCAACATTTACTCCGATCTATGGAGGTTAGTCTCGATGTGTACGATCCGAGTACAGACTAGCAGCGGGTTGTACACTGGCTGGCGCTGGGGACTCCGCTCCGGGTAAGTGTTCCGGCAGCAATGGCACTCCGCCTCAAGGATCAAGGTTTCCCGCTAACAGGATACGAAAGTGTACAAGAGTCGTGGCATGTTGCAGCTTAGTCTTGACGCCTACCAAGTACCGTCAGCGTGATGGCGAGGGCGGTAAAGATGTGGTAGAGCATGAAGGCTCAACGAAACAGGAAAGGAAATGACCTCTCTTGCAGCAACAGTCCCGGAGAACCAGGTCTTGGTCTCTCAGGGAAATCATCCGGTCCCACTGCACACGCCCTCTCTTCCCGCGTTAATCTCCACAGTCATGGGGCATTTACTTGTCAATTCCCAGCACATCACTTCGATAATGGAAGGGTGGTGGTAAGGTGTGTTATCTCTCACCCACGTGGTCTCTCACCTGGCACCGTAACTGTACTAAATGATACCTGAGAGTACACCATTGTTCCCAATGCCAAGCAACCCGGAGTATACCTTCAGGAGTACCCGCGGCGGTCGAGGGTAGAGGGCAAACGCCCCACGTTGTTTTGCTGTCTCGTCCCCCCGAAATTAGGGCTTGTGAACTTCAAATGAACTTTCACGAAGGTCTTATCGCTCCATGGACAAAGATGGTCTGATCGACAAAGAGTGACAAGCTGGTACTCCTGGGATCGTCTGGGAGCCGGGGATGGCCGGGAGCTCACCAACCCAGTCCATTGTACCTCGTAAAGAAGGTGTTGCGACCTGGTAAAGCTGCAGCAAGACAAGTTGGAGGCACAGACGTCCCCATGTACACTAAATATGTGCTGTACACCATCACGTACCTAATCTGTCGAATCGGCTGTGCTTCCAGAACCCTCAGGGGAGACTAAACAGAACGTTCACCCTTAATTTGGTTAGAGACGGTGGGCATTTCTGAGCCCCCCGTGGTCCTTTCACGGTCCCGGAAGGGCGTGGAAGCAGGAAATGTGATGAACAGTACTCGCTGAAACACTGAGGTATCCTAAGTTTGCTTTCTCTTGGATTTTGGCTGTCCTACACTCTACTTTTGGCTAACCACAACCTCGCTATCCAAAAAGAGGCGAGTTCAGCTCTGGTAATCGACTCGGACACCCTCACAAGGTAAGAGTGTCGGAAAGGGGGCGGGCCGTGATGCGGGAGCATCCATGGATCTCTCGAGTGTTTCTAATTCCTCGTCAGTCTCTCGCACTGAACACCCCTATGTTTCCTGGTATCTTTTCAGGGATACATAGGGGGTGGGATGAGAGGACATCTCGTTCTACCGTCATCTACGAGGACCCCTCGAACTGGGGCCCTTCATAATACGCCCCCTCCAACTCGCTCTTCATTTCCCTACGTATACCCCCCATAAAAGTAGAAAGTTCCTATACTTCTGATGACCAGTGATGCAGCTCTTAATACCTGGACAGGCATTGGATCGATTCGTTGGCAAACAGGACTCGACACTGGAACCGGGCACTACTGGGGGACTTGACATGGATGAAAAACTCAAGCCTGCGACCACGTAGAGTCCCGGTCCCTGATGCGGGTTTGCTTATTCTTGCCATGGGTAACGAGAAGAATGCTCAATACGAATCTGCACCAGACGTATCCCGCAGTCAGCCAAGGGACCAGGTCTGTACAGGGTCCTTTAGACCGCTCAATATCCAGGACTGTTGAAATGAGTGTGCTTTTTCGACGCGCCAGGGAATAGTCACGATAATCCGCTGCATAGATGCATTTCATCCTGGCTTTCAAGATGAGAGATCGACTGTAAAGAAACTATTTAAGTATTAAAGTATTTCCGCAGATCCTTTGTCTATGGCTTTCTGTTTCTGAAGAGAATCAGTCATGATTCTGTTGGCTTGTCATTCATTTGCGTTTTCTGGGTATCTGCCGCCATCTCAGGGACGCCACTAAAACTGAATCGAACAGAGTTCGACATGCCTCATGCCACACAGAACTTCGCTTTCTCCGATACTTGGTCGAGGGATTCGAATAATACCACTCAGTGAGTTTCATGTGCCTTGCAGATGACATTTGCCCCATCCTAATGTCCCATGTGATCATATTAGTGGCCACCTTGACTATGAGGATCGGGGATGGGCTTCGGAGGAGGCAGAACTTCGGGCTTTCAGGTTGGAGAGGTTTCTTGGAAACGACAGCTTGGATAGGGGTGGGTTTTGGTTACATGGGAGAAGTGCCTGTATCTACGTATACGTATACGTACTGAGAGACGGATGGTCCCGCTGAGGACGAGATGTGAAGTTTATTGGAACTAAGATCGACTGGGCCATTCACAAACCAATATTGGCAGCTGCACAGAACAGACCTCTTCTGTCTTCTGTGGTTCTACTCTAGGAATTGTCCGTCCATACTCATACGTAGAAGTTGACAGGGTGCCAAGATACATCTTCCTACTCTGTGCATGCTTCTTGTTACTTTGCATTACTATATTGGCAGTATTGGGGGACGACGTAGAGTTACTATTGTGCTGAAAGAGGAGGTATTGTAACGGCGTGTGCTGAAACCCGACTTGGATGTACACTTGTACGAAATCCTCCACCCCCCTTCTTCCGTTTTCATTCTTATCACCATGCCCTAATGGTGGAGAGTTGTTCCAAATACCAACTAAAACCATAGCCCCTCCCATGCCCCACTATTTACACTTTCGACTTTGCTCTGTTGGTTGTAGTCTTGCTTGCTTAATCTGCCCAAGAGAGGTAAGCACTTCCGAACGAAGGCGAGCGTTCATGCCTACCACGGCTCGGTTGACGTTGGCACATAGATATTCCTACGGCGGCGACGTCTTGGTGGAGGGTTGCTAATTTATTGAGAGCATGGTGGGTGGTATCATGCTGTGTGTGTACCTCACAGGACAAGGCTGCACTTGGATGTGAATGTGCCGGCCTATTTACGCAGGACTCATGCACACACGAGTTATTCCAAAAAGGAAATGGGATTGCTAATCGCTTCCGCAGTATGGCATGAATATGGAATGACGATTCAATTTCATGCTATCAGCTCATTGCTGAGCGCCAATCTAGGTGGTCACATGGACCGAGAAATCGAGGTGGAAATCGAGGGTTAACAATAACAGTCAGGAATCCCAAGGTAATTGGAAATTTGGCTGGGGCTTCCAATTCCAAGTCGACCAATGTTTTCAGTATTTGGCCCTCCATCATGTACTTCGTATGAAAATTTTTTCCTCCTGAGACATGCAATAACATTTGGTCAGTGTGTTGTGTGACCAGGTGGGCCGGGATGGACAAACTCCGAACTTCTTTTGTGAGCTTGCCGCGAGGATGCCGCCCAAGACCCCTCTGTATCTTTTCTCTTGCCTGAACACGGAGTCTTCGAACTTGATCTCTTCGGTATTCCGCCAGTTGGCGCCAAGACAACCAGTCCGGAACCAGTGGCTGCCTAGAGTTGAGACACCACCAGGCAATCGGCGTCGGCAGCCTTTTAGAAAGTGTATTAAATGCAACAATTGAATGATGCCGGATAAGCCTTAACGGGAAACTGTACAAGTACTCGCTTTCCGAGTTGGTGCGGAGCTGCAGGCTAGACGTGGCGCATTCTCTCCAGCATTTTATCCAGGAGAGCCGGTATGGGTGTTGGTGACCAAGGGGAAACTGATGGATTTCTCAGCGCCCCAACGCTTTCACATACAACCGAAATAGAACTTGTTTTGACTTTGATCGTCCAGCGCTTGTGAAATCCCGAGATCCTGAATTCCTGAAGCATACGGGCTGGTGTGGTGCTTCTCATGTTAACAGTCGACAACCCTGCGTGTTGCTGTGTCAGTTAGTACTTGACCTCCCAGACTACGTGTAAAGACGAACCGCTAACGTATCCGTTCCTCTGGAAGTATCTTGCGTGTACTGAACTAGAAACCCCCTTTCCTAACATCAGATTCTTCGTTGACGTCGACCGACACGCTCTCCATAGCCGCCGGGTCCGAGACCTTATTGCTTTCCTTGATATCTAACGCCAACCCTTTGCGTGTATGCTCCTTGGCCCCCTTATGAATGAACCATAGCTGAGATCTGACCGGCCTAACAGTAATAGAGTATGGCTACGACCCATCGACGTCACCCCCTCGTCCGACAAGGACGCGTCGCGGATCTCCTAACCTTCGCCGTCCTCGAGAGCGCTTCACGCCGCGTTTCAAACCCATCGCCATTGTTCCCGTTTCCTTCCCGATTCTCATACGACCGCTCTACAGAACTAGTCTTGCACAGGCCTGGGATGGTCTCTTCGACATAGAGGATCTCTGGACCCTCGAGGCTCTTGATAGATGGCAATGTGTGAAGTTCCTTCTCATGTTGAAGCCTTGTCGGTGGCGTCACCGAAGTTGCTTTTCTCTTGACACCGAAGCCAGCTTTCCGGAGAGCATCATGTCAAGATCAATCAGCACAACGCGGTGTCTCCGAGCCATCCGGTGTCTGTCGAGTGTCTTGGTATCCGTTCCTTGATGGTCGGTGGTTGCTCCAGTTTCGGGGCCGGAAAACGGGGAGGAATGACTACGGCAACCTCGATCAAGAAGATTCCCCGGGGATTGCAGTACGTGCCCCTTCGTCTGAACCCCGTTTGGCCAGGCCTCTCAGGTATGTTAATTTGGACATTGATGTTCCTTCCGGGAAGCATTTGGTTTTGGGCCGTGGCTCTCTAACCCCGGATATTGTCTGGGGAGATTGTCTCGGCATTGGTTCAAGAGCTAACATCAATTTTTAAGACAAGTACGCCGACTCCTCCCAACATTCCGAACTTCCACGTATGCGGCGTCCTAGATCACCAGCCATCCTACGTTGCCTCTTGACGGGAATCAGGCCAACCCTTTCGTTCACCGACCGCCGACTTGCGCCAACAATACATCCATACACATTTCCTCCCAAAGTCCCAATTATTGCGCCCAACACCAACTAAGTCCTGCGACACAACATTCTTCCGCGATCTCGAGCTAGACGATCGGTTAGAGGACACCGCGGCTTCGACAAAGTCGTCGTCCCGTACTGCAAAGACAAACCGAAGCCCCTTCATATTTGACGAGCCTCCGATCAAGACTTTAGGTCCGAGTCTTCGCCTATAGTTGACCCATTCTATCAAGATAGGCCGTATAGGCCGGATAAGAGTTTCGGTTTAACGCTCTGACGATATCAAATATACCCCATGTCAGACCCACTCGGTTAGTCGGTTGCAATATCAATCTATTAATATTTTCGAAACTCTAGGTTCATTGAACTCTCCGGACGCTTATACCACCTACTGCATCTTGATTCTCCCTCTTCTGCCGCTCCCATGACGGCAGTGTTGACGACAAAAGTTGATGTTTATCAATCCCTTCTACGGCTACGTTAACTTCGGGACGCTGGGCGATGCCATGGCCGACGAGGGTTGCATAAGATACGTGATCTCGTTCATGATCACCCGTGAAGAAAAGAACGGGGAGGTCTATGAAGTGGTCGTGGGAGACGAGACTGAATTTGAAGCCTTTTCGAGGATGGGCCAGACCGGAACGAAACGAACCATGGTCTACAGCTTCAAAATCGACGGAAAGATCGTCAATTTAATCGATACTCCCGGCATCGGTGATACTCCCGGCATCGGTGATACCGAAGGGGGCCACGCGAATTTGAACGACATTCTCTACATACTAGGACCTGTCACTAAGCCCCGTCTTGTTCCTGCTCCCGCCCGACGAGACACTGCGGGACGCGTCTTTTGAGTTTTGCATGATCTCGATGCTCTCATCTGCCCCGTGATATTGTCCGAAACGTCTTGTCTTCAACCGAGCCAGCAACGAGCTATCGCGCCGACGCCACACGTATACAACTCGATCAAGTCCTTAGAGGGCTCAACGCCGGCCCGGCCTCGTCCGCAACGACTCGAACCAGTTCTTCTTCGACTCGGAGGGCTACATGTACTTAGCCGCCTACAAGCAGAAGCAACCCTGGGAGTGGGCCAATAGGGACCGATACGCCTACATGTGGGCGAGGTCGGCCTCTGAGGCCTGCCGTCTGGTCACGATGGCTATTGAGCTTCCCCCGAACAATGTTAGGAAGATGCTAACCCTGAACCGAGCCCGCCGCTTCCTCGAAGGTATGGCGAAGCCGCTGACGCACTTCGCTAATGTGATGGAGAAGTCGCAGCGCGACCTAGTCGCCGTCCACCAAAGCTGGTCGGCCTCGACGTAGAGGGTGTCGATCTCGCCGAGAGGCCGAAAGTCATCACGCTCGCCCCCATCCGATACAACATGAGTGAGAGGACCGTCTGTATCGACCTTAGCTGCATACGGTTTCGGACCGTTTGCCATGATGGCTGCTCCATCAAAGCGTCTGAAGAGATTCCCGGGTCTCCGAACCTCTATTACTACCCAGCCTTCAAGCTATGGTGGTTTCTGTGGCTCTTCTCCGGTCATTCCCGCAACAAATGTGGGCATTCGTGGGACATGTATATGCTTGTCACGTGTGAGCTCGGAGATGAACTTCGAACTGACTACAACAAAGGGACCAGCCATAAGATGCAACCAGCCGCCACGACTCAATTGACGATGAGCGGGCCTTAATCAACACACATAATAACTAAATGATGAGCAGCCGGTTGATAATTTCCTAACTAGTTTGCCTTGAATTTTCCACTCTTCGGCGCGTGGAGTGATCATAGTACTCCCAGACGGACACGACTGGGGTGCCCGGTTCATCGTCTATTGTGCCTTGACCGTCGTGCTCATACAATTGACTGGTCATATCCTCCATATAGCTTGTAACCTCTTCCACGATCTGCGTCCTCAGGTTCTTGAACTGCTTAACATCTCCATACTCCACGGCGTCACTGGCCTGCCGGAGAAGACCGCCGCATAAATAGTCGAACGGCTCTGCATAGGCTTCCAGCGCCTCATACATTTTCGGCAAATGGTCCAAGGGCGCGGATCCAGTTATAAGGCGCTCCAGATACTCAGCGTAGGTAGGCGGAACACCGGTGAACTCGACCTTGCCAACACGGCGGAGCAAACCGAAATTTTTAAGGACGTTGCAAAACGGTCGAGCATCTATCGTGCCTCTCCCGTCAAGCCTAATGTGCAGATAATTCAGCCGCGGAATGTCGGACAAGACTTCACAGACACTGCGAACAGCCGGTCGAACGGTCCGGAGGTCTTCCTCGTCCTGTATCTCGACCTTCGGACAGGACATGGTGACATGTGCGAAGAATCGAAGGGTGTAACCTAACATCCGACTTGGCAGTGATTAAATCATCCTTGCGGAGGAGAAGTCGATAAATATGGAGCCGGATTTCTGGTGGGAGGTTGAGAAATGACCCTCTCGTTTGGCGAGTTTCATCGCGGTCCATTGTACCTAGCGGTAGGTGCGAGCCTCCCTCTGGTTTCTGTCGTAGATAACGGCACCGGCGAAGAACATTGGTAGGTGATGAGTGGCCGTTTGAGTGTGACTTATATCAGTGGGCCAGCACGCAGCGAGATTAGGTATTGTTGGAATGCAACATAGTTTCATTCCAAGAGAAAAGAAAAAGGCTTGACAAAAGGAGACTAAACATGGAAACGATTATCCATGCCATAAGAAAGGAAACCAAGAACCGAAATGGCTGTTTGCAATGGTCTCTGGGGATGGACCAGACAAGGGGCACAAAAACCGTTCTTGACCAAAAAGGAGTGAGGTATTTCAAACATTCCTACAATCAAAGACGTGGCCGTCACGACAAGACCAGCCGGCAAAAGGTCAAATTTCTTAGCACAAGCTACTAATTCCTGTCTCTACAACCATCAATCTTCTGTTGTATTCTTAGTTTATTATTTTTCGGTTGCCTTTCGTTGCTCTATTCGAAAGGGGGAAATATTGGCTGCCAGCTGAGCCGCTAACAGATATCCAGCAGTGGCACCAAGCGAAGGGCTCGGCCTCCTGGTGACCAAAAATTCGAAATCTAGATATCTGCTAAGCTCGCTGCGTTAGGAAAAGCTTCGATTAAAGAATGGACTTGATATTGGTCGCCACATTCGTCCGAAGCTTGTTAATAGCCTCCCTTTGTCGAAATATTCACGCCAAATCGTCCTGGCGATGGCGGTTTTTCCGTGGCCGGCCATGCCTTCGAGCCAATCCAGATACTCCTCGGATATTCCGTCAGCCCTTTCCCCGATCTTGTTGAGAACACCGATTCGCATATTTCCAAGACATGGAGAAGTATCCCTATCACTGTCGCACAGATCAGCTACAGGTTTTTTCCTAGATTCGCATTGAGCTCTTTTAAGCTGATTGGAAGCCTGCTCCTGACTTTTACATATTGTTCTTTTCCGTCCTTAGTTCCCACAGTATATAGATACTGTCTATTAGACTCTTCTCTTCAAGTTGCAAATCAGTCCCTCTTGCTGCACAAACCAGATATTCTTCGTCTTCCACTCTGTCTGCGGATCAGAAAGTGTAACCTCAAATCGTCTCAAAAATTCCGGAATCATCTTGGCCATCTCCATCACTGCAATGTGTCTTCCGATACAAGTGCGGGTTCCGGCGCCAAAGGCAAAGAACGATTGATCCATCATCTTCAGCTCGTCCTCGGAGGCGTTGAGCCATCTCTCGGGTTCGAAGCTGTCCGGGCTGGGGAACACCTCAGGATCGTGCTGGGTCACCCATGCGTTGATTCCGACAATGGTACCTTCGGGGATGTGCCTGTTGCAGATCACGGCGCCGCCTCGGGGTACATGTCGTTCCAGTAGAAGACCAACTGATGGATGAATTCTGAGGCCCTCCTTAATCACTGCCTGCATGTACGGCAGATGGTTTGTGGACTCCTTGAAGGACATTGGCTGGCTGAGCTTTCCTTCGGCGGCCGCATCGTCGATTTCCTTGACAACTTTGCGCATCTTGTCTGGGTTCTTGAGCAGGTGATAGAGTACAGCGCGGATGGCAATGGCGGTCGTGTCCGATCCAGCAAACACGTTTGTGCTCAGATGAACGACAAGATCACGTGTCGACATCCTCTCTGGCGACGAAAGCTTGACGGCGTACCACTTGCTGAGCATGTCTCCGCGTTGATCCAGGGCGTCAACGTCAAGCTCTCCACCCTTCTTGAGGCTAGTTCCAGAACCATCAAGTCCGAGAACGGAATTGACAGCTTTTAAGGTAAATGTAAGCACTTGGTTCCAGTTCTCCATCGATGGCAGGAGATATGGGAGAAGAGGGTTTCCCAGTAGAAAGTTGTGCCAAATCGGAACCTGGCCAACCTGGCTGGCGTATGTCTATTAATCTCTAACGTTAGCGAGTTCCAAGTTGCGTGTGCGTGGTTGCCGTACTAGGATGCCCTCGATACTCTCAATCATGCTGTCAACGTCTTCTCCTCTCTCAAGGAAGCCCAGCTTTTTGGCGAAAGTGATCTCTCCCACGACATCAAAGGTATAGAACTGGATCCATTCACCCAAGTCTACCGGCTTGCTCTCATCTGCGAACCGGTTCAGCTTATCAAACAGAAGCAAGCTGCAAGCGTCCACGGCTGGTTCGTTTGTCAGGAGCGTCGTCAGACTGAACGCGTTGGCAATCGGCTTCTTCATTTCGCGGTGGTAAGCTTCATCTCGGGTACCGAAAAGGTTCAGCTGGGGCTTTCCCTTCCAGGTAATGGACTGGAGGGGATAAAAGGCAGTCTAGGAACTTTTATTCAGCATTTAGTCGCTCACAATTGATCAAAATGTCATCAGCTGTTAGACTCGCCGCACCTTTGTGTAGCCAGACTTCAGGCCATAAATCTTCTTAATCTCCCGAGGATCTGATACAGACACATGGTTCGGGCCGATGCGAACAAGGGAGCCGTATTTTCGATGTAAATTAATTGCCGTCCTGTGCGCCTGACCCTTGCATACGTCCCGCCATCTCCAGAGCGCGGTGTAGCCGGCAAGAGCAGGTCCTGGAATGTCCCAGATGCCTGGGCGAAATTTGTTTCGGAGGAGACTGATGACGGCAGTGGTGCCTATCAGAAGGAGAATTGTAGAGGGCGTAGACAAGATCGAGGCAATCTCGACCATGTCGAACTTGTCGAGTAACTCGAACATTGTGACTGATTGCTTTGCTTGGTTCGTTGCAGCTGGTTTTTTTTTTTTTTTTTTTTTTTTTTTTTTTTTTTTTTCTGCTCAGTACTTACGCCCTAGCCTTCTTGAAAGGATGATTGATGTCTAAGGAAACGTACAACTTGACGTGTTGGAGGAGGGCTTCACGTTTCTTTATATGTAAACAGGTTGCGTTCATCCGTTAGACCAGAAACCGGCCTTCGGAAGACGACCGAGTGTCATGATCGGACGCCGACTCCGAAACCTGGAGTAGAATTGTGGGGACCCCAGACTGGGATCCACATCTGTGCCCTAATGAGGCATGGCCCCAACCCCGGAGAATAGAATGGGTTGTTCTCCGCAAAGACTGTGACCAATCAATGGGACTTATTTGAAATCTAAATATCGGAAGGAGGACTCCAGCGGGCCTTCTTATCGGATACGGGTCTTTAGGAGGGTAGAGAATTGGTGGCCGCGACGCGTCAGTCACCGAGACCCGCGAAACGGACTGCGAAGCTGCGGGAAAATCTACAGGCGACTGCCAGCATGATGCATGATCAGAACGGCCAACAAGAGCCTAGAGCAGACGCGAGAAGGTGAAAATAAGTTTGCTGACGGGGCCAGGGGATCACAGGTGACGGAAGGTGCGGCGAGCAACAACGCATCTCTGATACATATTATGCCCCGAACGATGCTCCAGGGGATGTCAGTCCATCTCATGAGCGAGCGAACAGAAGTAGATGCTGGAGAGGCCGTGGGACGCGGTGATGGAGAACCAGCGAAACGGAGACTAAGATGATGAGCCCGGCTGGAGATGAAAATTCAACAACTCCAGCAGGAAATCAAGACGATCATGATGCAGGTCGCCGAGGAGCTGAAGAAGGCAGAAGAGCTTAGACGTTGAGAACGGATGAGAGATCTAGACGCAGAGCAGGTCCCAGCCAGGTCCCGGTACTACCAGCAGATCTGACCGGAGCGGCCGTGCCGTCGCCGCATCTTTGCTTTGCTTGCGAAGCCTACACTCGCAAGCCTGAGTACATCGACTCCGGGCGATCTTTTGCTGTTGGCATTGTTCCCACGGGGGCCCGCGGGCTGAGTCCATAACTTGTCAGATGATTGCGGAGAAGATTCGGCCTTTTCGGTGTTGAGTTAATGATTCGTGAATTGCCATGCCTAATACGGCATTACGAAATTCTTGAGAAAGGAATCTGAACGTTCATCGGGATCTCGTCCCTTGTTTCGGATGCAGGGATAGGAGGCCCGGGTACAGGGTCAACTAGATCCTATCCATCCGAGCGTGACAGGCATGAACTTTCCTCCAAGCGTGCTTTCGTCTCGCCAAAGTAAACCTATAATACCGGGATCTTAAACGTTAGTGTGAGAGATCAGATCCACCACCCGACATATCTCATGACAGGTATCAAACAGGTATTTCCAAATATAAAATGTTAGAAGACATACACATTTAACACTTGATCTGGGATATGTTGGGTGGTGGCGATGATCTCTCGAACTAACGTTTAAGATCCTGGTATAGGATTAAGTGCCGAACTGTTTCCCCGCAACCACCCCACGTTGTCCCTGACTTCTGAACGCTTCCCCCGCACATAATGCTCCACTCACTGGCGGCTCAAGTGCTTAGTCTGGTTTGAGTAATCTTTCGACCAAAGTGTACTGGGATAGGCTAACTGAAACATGACTGCCCTGCTGACAAGCACGAGATCGAGACCAGCAAGAGCCCCCGGGCTAAATTCCTAGGGACTAAGGCTTAGGAGCCACTGCCCCCGTGGCATAACAGTTCTCTATTCACTCTCGCTTCAGGAATGTGTGTCTGTGAAAGGAAGACTTCGAGGTGGACAGTGTCTTTTCCATGACCAGCTACACGCGTGGTCCGAGATGGGAACATCAGGGACACTGTGCTGCTGCAGGCGGCTCTCTGGTAAACTGCACCCTTCATAGACCGAACTTCCAATTTCTGCGATATTTGGTGTACTTTGGAACTGCCCATCTTGATACTCATCCATACATTCATTTCTAGGAATTCTTAATTCCGTCTCTTATTAGACCGTTCTCCTCCCAACTACCGATTGGAAATGTAACAAATACAACCATCTTACGACTCGCGGAAGGTCGAGGATTTCCTTGCCTCTTGATATGAGTCCATTCGAATTATTCGTCTGTCCACACAAGTTATTATAGCCCATTTCTCAAAAGTCTTGATCTTTCGACTCCGGCGCCATGGAGCTCAAGCATCCGCCACAACCGGCTTTGGCTTCGGGCCACTTAAAGCCCCGCCTAACTTTGATGGATCTCCCAATCGATATTTTGAGGTTGATAATTAGAGAGTTGGTTGAATTCGAACCGACAAGAATCGATAATCTGGCAAGAATCCTTCGACTTCGTCGGATCAACTGTACGGCCGCTACTCCTGCAACAAAAACACCTCTACCATCTGTGTTTCCTGAACGTAAGACCTGACATTCATGACTTTAGGTGTATTTGCTACCGAAATTATGTATGCTATAGTTTCAACACGGCTCCTCGCTAAGATCGACGGTAGTCTGGAACTTGATACATACCTTAAAACTCCGTCACAAACGGGCAACAACTCAATCCGGCCCCATAATGTCAGCTATTTCCTTACGAGTTATCTCATGGCATTACCGCATCGCCAGCTA
Organism: Scedosporium minutisporum; assembly: GCA_034774675.1. Classification (NCBI taxonomy): domain Eukaryota; kingdom Fungi; phylum Ascomycota; class Sordariomycetes; order Microascales; family Microascaceae; genus Scedosporium; species Scedosporium minutisporum. The sequence continues at coordinate 26,521 of SJVG01000061.1, forward strand.
CCACGGAATACCAACCTGTCGACCTTAATAAATTCTCTGGTGGATACGATCATGACGGAGGACGGCCTAGACCTCGACGGCCCTGAGAGATATCAATATATCCACAAGCTATGCCAGCACGGTTTGAACACAGCCCGTAACAAGAGAGTGTGCGGTTTTGCCGATATTCTGCAATCGGATATCATGGAGATGCTCTTCCCTTGCAAAGCGATATTCAAGGATAAGTATTTCGATGTGCTTGTCCTCTTCGCACGCATTTACCTTGGCTCGCCTAAGGTAGAGGTTAAACTGTTGTTCATGGTGCTCGAACTCGGCTATAAGAAATTTACGAAACTACAGAAAAGGGATACAATGAAAGTCCCATTTAGAGGCACTATCCCTCTATTTGGAAGCTTTCTCGAAGCGGCGATCCGGGCAGACAACCAAGACTTGGTTGCGCTCTTTATTAAACACGATATTTGCTCGATAGTCGAGAATGTCGATCAAGGCAGGAAGAAAGTCCAGAGGCGTACCGGTGACTACCATTGGAGCTACCTTCACCTGGCGATTCTGGCCGCAAGTGCTTCTATAGTCGAATGTCTTTTGGAGAGAACCAGCCTATGCAAGTTGAGAAAGGGACAGTTGCTACGAGTCGCTGGCTCCTTGGACCGCCATGACGTTGTCGACGTACTGATAAAGAGTTGGTATCCATTTAAGCGTCCGGAACAGTGCAACTATTCGGAGCTCCGGGACTATCGTGAAGAGGCTTTCGACGCCCTCTTCCCCGTACTCGAGGATGCCTGTGAGCGAGGTAATCGTGCAATAGTGAGATTACTACTGCAATACCCCTACGTGAAGGCTGAGACATCTTTTATTCTTCCGCTAGAGGGAGACGACAAGAAACGATCGACGACCTCTCGCGTCATGAGGAGCAAATCCGGCAAGTCCAGGGCTCCCATTACGACCGCCGTGCGCGAAGGTCATCTCGATATCGTCCGGCTTTTGATCCAGGCAGGAGCGCGTCCCTGCGGAAGACACACTCGTATTGATGAATACGGTTTCAAGTGGTCCTGTCCTAACTATGAAGAAGATCATACCATGCCTTCCTTGAACGCTGCGGCATCTCGTGCCGACCTGGCTGCGCTGCGTATACTTTTTGAGGAGGGAAACCTATCTGCTGACCATCGGGAAACATGGGCTTCTGCCCTTTGCGCCGTCAACTTTGCGCGGAAGAGTATCTCGCCAAACTGCCCATCCCGAGATGCTAGAGATATGCAATTTTGGAGATATCTCGTTGACGGAAAGCGTATCAACCTTCAGCATGCTTTGGAGCAGACCGAGAGACTGGAACACAGACACTCGCACACTGGTTTTTTGCTAGAGCTATTAAAAGAAGAAGAGACTACTGGTTTTTGTGACAGCAAGGAATAGAAGAACAAGAGCCAGCGGAACGCTCGATGAATGAGGTGCGCATATAAGGTTTTCCAGGAACGGGTTTCGGACGGCCTTCGGGCTTCAGGAGAGCTGTTTCTTGTCGCGTCTCTAACCATTCATTCCTTATAAGGCGTAACGTATACAAATGTACTTAATACGATGTTTTCAACACTTTCTCTAATTGCTGTGGCCTACTCCTTCTGTATCCGTACTATCCGATAGGCCTACTAGAAGTTGGAAAGACTCTGGCTGTGCGAAAGATTGGGATCATATCATAAATTCCTATTTAAAATACTGAATCTAGGGGACTGGGAGCGTTTTAACGTCAAAAGCCTTTGCAAGCTTTCTGCTACCTCATTTCTCCCTCATTCAAACCAGGGGGCTCTCATACTGCTCAGAGTAGCTGCATAAGGGGCGTGGTGTATTGGGCTGGGGTGACCGTTCGGACCGGTTGGGCTTCTGGCTTGGGCGGAGGGTTAGACCTGCTGGACACCGCACCGAGATAAGCAGTCCCAGCGAGCTACAGTGCCCCTCTGATGGTCTGGTCGAACTGCCTCACGCTCGACTTCCTCGCTGCCGGCTAATGTGCAAACCTAAAATCGAGCCTCTTGTTCCCCTGGTCAGTTGTCGTCTCGAGGTAGTGGCGTTTCTGCTCGGCAGACATGGCATTCCACTTCTTGTCGCGCGTCCTGTTTCGCCAAACGTAGTAGGCCTTGGTGAGGATGTAAATTGCAATATTCCCAGAAACAATACCCACTAGGTTACCGTTACCCCTCTTATAGCGAGGCGCATCGTCCGCGCGGTATATGTTGGACGCGATGATGCCGCCAGCTTGGCACATCATGTTGTATGCGGCTGCAGAGACGGTGCGGGAACGGACAGTGTTGGAGTTGCGTGAGTTCCAGCCGACCTGAATTGGGTGAGCTAAAAAAAGAGATGTGTTAGCTAGCTGGGAATGGGATGCAAGGCGGATTGGAATATGTCTAGCTTACGAGAAGGAAAGGCGAGAAGAGCCGTCAAAACACCCCAGGCTACCCATCGGTCAATCTTTGTAATGTCGTTCACGTATAGATAGACCAAGAAGGGCAGTAGCCACACTTGAGCTAGCATGGACATAAAAGTAAGCTCCCCGACGATTTCGGCCGCATAAGTTACCACCATCATCGTGACCATGTGGAGGAACACGGTAGGGATGGTGAGCAAGTTTGTCCGGAAAGTGTCGAATCCAATTCCTCGGAGGATGAGAGTGAGGTACTGGTTTGGCGGTGTGGAGGGCACGTTCCACAACAATCCAATGATATACAGCGGCCATAGGTCGAAGTCCGCCAAGCTCTTCCAGAGCAGTTTGGGTGTGATGGGTTGTCGGTTATGCATATCGCCCTTGCTTGGGTCGTCACGGATGACGCGGTTGATCATGATAATTTCCTCTCTGATTGCATTTGGTTCGTCGGTTAGCACATTATATCCAGGACCGATAGGTGTCAAGAACAGAGTAATTACCTCTCGGTAAACCACCCCTTCCTTCCTCTAAACCAATGGGAGGTTTGAGTTGGAGAGGGCGGCATAAGCCCAAAACCAAGAATACCGATGACAAAAGTCAACAGTCCCTATGTATCCAAGTTAGGCTTGCGAACACCTGATGAAGCAACTTCCCGAAATATTGATATGGCCGGCCACACAAACCTCGAGAAGAAATAGCCATCTCCAGCCCGCATGTCCTCCAACACCGCGGAGGTGAAGAATTCCGGCGGCCAGCAGGCCGGCAACAATGTCCGCAATAGACATGGCGGTCCAGAAGAAGCCCAGTCTGAGGGAAAGTTCATGGTGTTTATAGAAATAGGAAAGATACAAGATGATCTGCGGGCGGTCCACAACGAGTTAGCAGCCCTGTCAGACAGAATTGCACAAGGCCGTTGAACTGTTCTGTTTCTGTTATTCGCAACTCACATCTGGAATGAAGCCGCCCTGGAGGATGGCCAAGAGAGCTCGGCAAACAAGGAATGAAGTCCTCCCGGAAAGCCAAAACTGACTGAAGGAGACCACGCTCCACAGCGTTATTTGTGCCGGAATCCAGCGATCCGGGCCTATCCACTTCGAAACGAGCTGAGACGGGAGCTCAGCACAGAGGAAAGACAGCTTGAACACAGTGTTACCCAGGTTGAAATCTAGTGACGTGTCAGTTGCGGCATAGTTGATGCTGTAGATACGCCAGTCGACGGCACAGGTCCGCCAGGATGTAGGAAATTCACCCACTCACCGTTGGTAGTTAGGTGAAGGTCTTTAAGGAAATTGTCGGTCACGGCCTGCGAAATGTTCGCCCTGTCAAGTTCAAGCGCCTTCCAGAGATTTAGTATGGATGTGGTAGCAAGTTTGCACTATTGATACTAGAAGCGGAATTCTTACCATGAACATGACGCAAGCAAATATCATGATCCGGAAGTCAATCTTCCGGATGAGCTTGTTTTCCTCGTTCCAAGTCCACCTCGCCAAAGGATTGAAACGATGAAGATTTTCCCAGTCGGCTCTGGGCTGGTAGTGCTTGGCAGTCTCCGGGTCATCGTAAACCGATGGCTGCGTAGCAATGGCGGAACCGTCGTAGTTGCGAGTTCTCTGCCACCAGAATCTTTTCTCATCGCTGGGAACACCAAGAGGAGGAACGTCAGGGTCGACAGTGAAGTCCACATCGCCCTTGGTCTCCGTGACTCTCTTGTCTTCGTCGTCAGACGACGGGGAGAAGAAGACTCCGGCGGACTGAGTCCTGGTTCCTGGAGGGACCGGCTCCTTTGGAGAGTACACAGTAGACATTACAAAGGAGCTGAGGGCAAGGGAGTGTATATTGGATGAGGTATGAATTAGGTGTGTGTGTGACGGATGCAGCGTCGGATACTGTTAAACCTCGTGTTTTAGAGTAAGGTCATCAGTGAGCGCCGCTTGATTAAAATATCCCTTTGACTTCCTAAGGTATTGCCTGCACGCCATCGGCATCTCTACTGACGGATCCCTCTCTATCTCTAAAGCTACTCTGGATCTCGCCTGATAGTATCTTGGGTAGTGTCTTTCCCTATTCTCAATTTTCTAGGAAAAGCACGCCATGATCAATAGTTTGTCGCATGGCGCCCAGGTGGTCGAGGTAAGCGAGAATGCATACCCCGACATGCAACTCAAGAAACGCTACCTCAGGGTTGGAGGCTCGTGGGGGCAGTGGTAGAGAGTAACTCTGCAGTCCGTCCGCATGAGGGGAATGAGTTCTCTTGAGCCACGCGGACTGAGCTCCTCTCAGGTTTAGACCAAGCTGATAGGACAACAGTGTTCCACTTCTACAGGGGACTCGTCATATAAATTGCGAGGGCTGGGATCTCAAACCCGGGCCATCTTGCGCACAGGGTGGAGTGGTATCAATGCCGGAACGGATCATAATGTGCCAAGACAGCGATGCTTGATACTGGGAAGCGAGCAGGCCAATAAAAAAGTCGATGATAATAAGGTAAACCCCCACATTACCTGCAAATCCTGGTCGAGTAGATGACGGCACACAAGACTATACTCACGTAGTCGAACCGGGCGTGCCCCGTGCAGGACGTCAATCCAGCGCTAATCCCGGTTCCGTGGATCTGGGCAATCACGGACCATTGGCCGCCAGTTTCGGACTCGGGGCGGGGGTTGGGGAACTCAGGGAAGATCCAAACGCTACATGCGGCTGAACAATCTCAAGCTCAATCAACGGACTTGGGCGTGATTATGAAATGTCCTTGATGAACAAAACAACAAATGAAAGAAACGAAAAATAAGGCGTCATATTACCGGTCGGCTTTCTTGATATGCCAGCCTGCAGGGGGATGCCACCTTCAGTGCAGATAACGCAAGATGATGCAATATCAATACTCCTCTCCCAGCGCATAACGCAACCGCGAGCCCCAACCTGTTCCCAGATGGCGGAGAATTGAATTACTAATGTTCATTCGCACGCAAACGAGGGGTCTCTGACATTTACTTTCTAATGGACCTGGTATTTGGGATGGGATTCGGCAAATGATCTAATGCAGCCGGGACACGACGCAGAGGGTTAGGCGCCTCACTAATTGGAGGGATCTAGAAGGTATGTACTGACATACAGCTCAATGATGTTCGCCGAGACACCGCAAAACATGGTGAACAGAGCGCAACCAAAAATCGACAGCTTTCCTCTAATACTTCTTGGCGAAAATGGATATCGTTTTGCAGTTGATGGTGTCGTTGGCTGGACGTACGATATCTCTGGATCGACTCCTTCTGCGTAATACAGGTTGGGCCCTATTTTTATCGTTGATATACAGAACCATCACACCTTACTGATATTCGGTAGGACTTTAAGAGCTACTGGGACACCGAGCCGAAGATGCGCGATCTCGACCAACATCCCTAACACTCCAGATAATTCCCTACGGACGAACTGTGGCTACACCAATGGGAAAGTAAAAGAGTGGGTAGTAGACACCATTAACACCGGAAGTTGGAAGATGCACTTATGATAATGTGTAGACGGCGCTGCTTGAAGGTGGTCCACTGGGTTCTCGAGCCTGGCGCCTTCAGGAGCAGCAACTCTCTCCTCGCACCGCCCACTTCCTGGTCCTTAACCTGTGAAACTGACCGACCGATTGCCATTCACGGCATGGTTGATCAGATAAGGGCAGTGACGATTAAATTGAGTGTTTCTATGGAATACTGGAAAGGGATATGAATCACAGTCTACTCTGGGAGCGGCATGCCTCAATGGGCAACCTGCTGGAAGCGAGCTCCAGCAGGAAATGGTGAGCAGGCGCCGACCTGGTCATGGCTTTCGGCTTCCGGACCGATCAAAGACATGGCCGGCAACAACGAGGACCACAATCCTCCATTCATGGGGGATACGAGAGACAAGAGGCCGATTACCGACCATTTTTACGAATCAATGTTGAGCGTGGCCATCATATTATTTGATGATCAGAGGATGAAAATTCTCCCTGGGCCCGTAATCCACGCCTGGCTGGGCTGCGAGGGCCAAGTGGTTGCTGGAGATGGGATTTATTGGCACACGGCAGGCGGGCAGTAGTGAGACATGGAGATAAGACCTCATATAATCGAGTCGCTGCTTGGATATGTCTCGACATCACTAATACTTAGACTTACTACGGCGCGGTTACGATGCTTGCAGGAATATGGTATAGGTTGTTACTGAAGAGAAGAGAGGAATTCAATGATTCAATATTCGGAACTGGTCCTAAGTATCAGAGACTGGGGACTGTTCGTGGCCTTTGGGGAGAAGAAGGAGAGTACAGTTGGTAGCTCGCAAAATATCTCAATCTCCAGGTAGCTACCATGGTTTAAGTGAATGCAATTGAAAGGGGAGATGGCGAGATTGTGTGTTTTTTCATGTAACGCGACTTGTGTCGCGTTCTCTTCGGTCAGTTCTGTGCTGGCAAAGCTTGATATCGTTCCGATCCTACGAGGTCTTAATCTTCTCTCGTTCCAGTTTGGCTACATTCACACTGCTCTTCGAACTCTAGTTAGGGATAGGCTCACTAAAACTAAAAGCTATTGGGACGGTAGAAGATACGCTGTTGGTGCCAGCTCGTCTCGCCAAATTTCCTATCGTTATTAGTGGATAGTACTGTAAGGGTGACAGCACCCGTCTAAGATGGTGCAATGTAAAGTTGCTGGCTTATGGAAAGGTGTAGGGGTAATGGGCTTGCAAACAAGCACGCAGGTGGGTTGCGTATGCAGGTAAGTTGGCGGGTAAGTATTGAGCCGACCTTTCACCCATCAACGTAGCGGCTTTGGAGGAGACCGTCTTATATTACGCCGGCTGCCCGGGGTATAGAAATGGTGATGTATTCTCCCTCGTTTCGGGCTGGCCGCTTTAAGAACAATCCCGTGACTCAGAACGAGACTATGTGACATGAGGGCTTTGGAGGCCGGAAGGCAAGATAACATACGCGCTATCATCTATTCGCATTGCAATATCATATCTGCGCGAATTCCACAGCGGGGCTGACAGAGCCCAAGATGTCCCCGCTCGTGGTCACTAGTGTCTACCGTTGTATTTGCCATCCCGCTGTTTCGAAAGCTCGATCCTAAGCCTGCGCAGTGAGCACTTTAGAATTCTCGAAGTTGAGGCGGTGAGTTCTAAGGAGGGGAAATTAGTATGTAAAGATACGCTAATACACTTCGAAGCCTGGCATTCCGACCTTATATGGCCGCTTTGTTGCTGCATTAGAGCAATGAGTATATATCATAAACGGTAATACGCGTGACCACATAGGAGCCTAGAGGTACGGTCTTCAGGGTTGGACAACAGGGATCTTGGAGCATAACAGCTAGGCTATGATGGCAGCAACGGTTGTGTCGCGCGCCTCACAACTCTCCTGTCGCTCTTTGTCGTCGGTGAGAAGCTCTTGCCCTCTCTTGAGCTCCTCCAGTCGCTTCTAAGAGCCGTCCCTTGCTGTAGCCTTTCTAGCGTACGAGGTACCTGTCGATGTCACGCTTCTTGTTTTTTTTTGTAACCGACGATGTGCTCTAGTTTGTAGCGTTTCTCCGTCAACGCTGGTGCTCCTGAGCCCTGACGTAAGGCCATCGCTTTCGACGCTGCGGTACTCAGGGGCTAGGAGGTGGCTTAGCGCGTCGGAAGGAATCGTCAGCGCGCTCGCATGGCCTCCAGTGCCGCATGCTGATCATAAGAGATATCTTGGAGTCCGCGGGCAGCTCCAATTCGTACGCTACCGGTTACCATCCGTTACGGGGACCTAGATTGACTACTAGTCCTCCCATCCGCGTCCCAGACACGGCGGGAAGTCCTCCCTATATATAGTTGAGCGCCTCGGTTGGCCCTGGTCCCATGCCTGGCTTCGCTTGGAACCAGCAAGGCTGACCGAAGTTGCTTATTACTGGTCCGCTGGATACGGTGGTGGGACTGGGAGATACAGTTGATTTTTACGTATATACGTCAAGGAAATGCCGTCATGCCAAGTGACGAAACAGCCAGGCTTTTCCCATACCCCATCAATAAGACGGTGGCTTCGTCGAGTGACTCCTATCGGGACTCCTATCCTCCCGAACAACCTGAACTTCATTCATAACCACAATACCTTTTGAGGGACGCATATCCGGCCTGGGTGTTTCGGAAAACACCTTCATGCTGTACATGTTGCCCTCTTCTACCATCCGTTCCTCGCTCTCGCTGAACGTCATGTTTGCCGTGATTGGATTTGTACTCCGGGGTCCTCGGCGGTTGTGGGACCGAGAATCGCCACCGGTGCCACCGATGGTTTGGAAGGGGGAATGGAGTGGATAATTTTTCTGGGTAGAGCGCCCCGTACTTCCGAATATGGGGTTGAACCAGGATCGAAGCAGCGGGAAGATCATCGGTAGATTGGTTGTAATCACCGCGACGAAGGCCTCTTTGGTACCCCAGGAACCGGCAAGCTGTGCGCCGTTGATGGGGTCCTAGTGGGAGGATAGAAGCGGTTAGCCTTCATAATATCGTACTGGAGTTACGGAAAACACCTTGACTCACCACCAGGACGAAGACGCTCTTAAGAGTAGCGCATACGAGAACGAATATTCCTGCACCGAGCACGATGGTCGACGCAATTTTCTTGAGGGGTTTTAGGGTCGATTCCCAAAGCATGGGAAGCGGAATCAGGATAAGATAGATATCGGTCAAGACGTTGGAAGCGAAGGAAACCCAGATGATGGGTCTAGATACGGCAGCCTGGCAGACATCTGAAATCCACAAAAGTGGTTGGTTAGGGACGTGAGTAGCCAAGCGAAGTTAGTTCATGGGGACCTTACTGCCTGGGTCTGGGTTAATCTGCCAGTATTTGTTGAACGGTCGACACGCAATGAAAACCGTCAGAATGGACGCGAAAAAAGTTCCAATGACGAGAGCGAATCCAACGGTGATGCGGATTTTAAATCGCCGACCAAGACCTTGCTGTAAGACGTGCTGTTAGTTGCTATTTGAGAGTGGCGAAGGAGTCGGCACACCGGGTTAGAGTCGTACCGTCAGTCGGATATAAAACACCAACATGGCCATCTTGAGCGACCAGAGTAGCGCCGAATAAGTGGTCCATCCAGCGACTTGGATCTTCGACCCGAGGACCCTATGACAAAAACCCCGAGTTGGTATTGTGTCTCCCCGACATTGGACATTAAAATCGAGACGGTGTCTGACCTCATTTCATATTCGGGATCGTTGGGCGATAGTGCAGCTCGTTCGGCGTCCGTCATCCCGTTGTTTGCTAAGCCTCGAGCAAGATGGCCAACATTATAGGCGAGTGCCGACTGAATGGAATAAATAATCTACGGCCCATGGTAATAAGGTTAGCGATGATCAATACGGCCGGAGGAGTCGTGATCGACATGGCAGGGAACCACGAACAGCGCCAACCCAAACAAGGTAATCATCGGCTTGGAATGACTTGATCCCCACTGCCCTCACTCGCGCATAGGTTCTAAGGGCCGTCGCGCAGATGCCAACGGCGTAAAGCGTCCATAATTCAATGTTGAAGGCCTTTGCGGCGGCGGCGGCAGCTGCGGCCTCGGCGGCCTCGGGAGTGGTCGACATCAGCGAGACCGGTAATAAGCTTTCGAAGCATCTATTCAGACACACTAATTGGAAACAAGCAAGCCGAGGAAAGTGATCCACTGGAAGAGGAGGCAGGCCAACTCCCCATTTGTATAATTTATATTGGATCTCCCTCCCCGTGGAGGGAACACATGTTGAAGAACGCTTCAAAGTTTTCTGCACACTAGGGCTAGCTGCTGAAACCTGCCTCCCTGGAAGGTGCATAATCGGAACCACTTCCCCTGATACAATTGCCCATTGCTACGAATTACGAAGTACCATGTAAGCCACAATTCGACAAGGATATAATACTCACCTGCGTCTCCCACGAAGCAGGCCATTATGCAGGTGAGGTACACCACGTGTCGGACGTCTCCGACTGCGTGAAGAAAACTGACCCGGGGCAACATCGGCTTGATAGTATAAATACAGTACAAAGCTCGGAGCAGCTAACCATTGCCTTCGGTGCTATAACTGGACCAAGGTGGAAAAAGAAAGGGAAAGAAGAAAATGGTGGATGGGGCGTCGATGGTTCGCGAGATGACGATCCGCCGGACTACTTCGTAGTAGGTTTTTGGGAGGTAACATTAAGGAGTACACATTAAGGAGTACTTCGTACTAATGTACGAATGTGGATAGATCCCAGCCATGCGCGAGAGCTAGGTTCCTTGCTGCTTCTTGCATCATGGATGTCGCCGCTGCTGTAACGAAGAGACTTTTACTTCGTAGTTTGACACTTCGAAACTTGATACAGGACAAAGTTGTGTACACTACCTCGGTACCACATGCAACACCTGTAGCTTATAAAGTACAAATGCTATAACAAATAAATGTACTCCGCTTCTCATGAGAAGGAGAAGAGGTATTTCCAGGGTTTGATAAGGTGGCTTCGCGCTAACATTTAAGATGCTCAAGGATCGTGAGGTATATCAAGGGTCTCTCCTGCAATGCTAATCTTCATCTGGTAGTTCATTAATAGAACCCCTGTTCCATTGGGACAATCTCGAAGGTGGGAGAGGAGCATATGATCCCACCATTACGACAGACTAAACTACATCGGTTTAGCTTGGACGCGGCGAACCTGGCCCCTGATCTCGGCCATCGTTCCGTAAAACGCAGATCCCGGTCGGTGCGTCAGGACCCGTCCTAGCGCTTACTTCGTACTTGTGGGGGTACTTTCTTTGAAATGCGGCCGCATATTACTGCAAGGTAGAGTCTTCGTGAGCGATTTATCACGATGTCGACGAGGGTGCAAAAGATGTTATGAAGTACTTTGTACTCCCTCGTGTTAGGGGAGATTACTAATAGCCTGACAGGCGAATGAGAATGTATTAATGTCACGAATGCGAGTTCCATTGCCCCGAGATTATTTGACGACGCACATGTCCACCATCGCCGTCTTACTCCCACCACTGCACAGATTCATGGATGACTAGGGCTACTTCTAGAATTTAGGCAATGGGACCATAGAAGCTAAACTTGCCCTTAGGGTCGTACTTCTTCTTCAGCTGCTTCAAGCGATTTTGGCGCCACGTCTCGCTACCGTACCACTTCGCCGGATTCTCACTGCCGTAGGCGTAGTTGACGTATGTGTGCATGACGTTTTGGCCACTGGCCTGGAAGAGAATTTGCCGAAGCTGCTCACCAAGGGCTGCCGCCTGCGCGTCAAGCGCAGGCCCAGCTGGCGTGTAGGTAATCAGTGGGGCAGTGAGAAGGTTATCCTGTCGGAAAGCGAAGGCGGATGAGCTGCTGTCGATAGCTTGTACACCCTGCATGGAGTAGCCCTCAAACATGAAGAGAGAGTTGGAGAAGGGAGTCGCTCCAAATCCACCAATTGAGGATGCGAAGAGGTCGTAGGCCTGCCTCTGGGCGGGGATGTTATATGATTTGAGGTACAGGGGGAAGCGAGGATTAGCGAAACCGGCCTTTTGGCAGGGTGGAGAATCAAGGGCGATGCCAGTCCATCGGGACACGTCGAGGTAACTTCCACTGCTTGGCTCCGCAACGATTGGCCCAATATTATGGAATGGTTGGGTGTAGATAGGGTCGACAGTAGTTACTCCTTCCTGGATGACCCAGAACAGGATGATGGGCTAGGGGAAAATAGTACGTTAATATACATCTTCAATCACGAGATATTAGTTACTTACCTTCTCTGTGTCAGCATCAGGGTTGTTGAGCCAGTACGACCAGTTAATGACATCGACAGGTTGGGTGCCATTCTTAAGGAGGTGGTCATTGGCGGCTTGGTACACCTCCTCTACCTTATCGCCACTGAAGATGAAGGTCTCAACAGCCCAATCACTATGCTCGATATCGAAAATCTTAATCGTAGCAGATGTTACAATGCCGAAGTTATGGCCGGCGCCCTTTACGGCCCACCAGAGATCAGAGTTTGCATTGATTGTCTTGAGGGTTCCGTCTGCTAGAACGATGTTCACGGAAACGAACTGATCGGCAATGAGACCATGGTGTCCCTGAAGCCACCCGTGACCACCTCCGAGTGCGGGCCCGAAGTAGCTAACACACTCGCACGTTCCAGTCACTAGAGGATGATTTTCAAACTTAGTGGGCCAGCCCTAACGAGAACTCCGAAAAAAGGATTTGTACAACTCACCTGCCTGCTTTCCATTGGCCCAGAGCGTGTCAATGAGCACCTTAGACTGGGTACCACCGGCGACCTTAGCCGTTTTGCCATTGCTGGAAATCTGAACACCACTTAATTGGTTCAGCCAGATTTCAATGCCGTGGGTCATCTGGCCGAGAGTAGTTATGGCTCCGTGGGCAGTGTTGAACGCCAGGAACGGAACCTTTCGCTTGTTTGCGAAGATTACCTTCAGAGGGTAGTGATTAGCCGGGTATTTCCGCAGGGGACGGCTCACGGAGCTATTGCAATAATTGACTGGGCCACTCACCGTCTCGGAAACATCCTTCTCCGTCCCGGGAACCACGACGATATCAACCTTGGGAGGCTGGAGTACTGACCAGCGCTTTGATGCCAGGCTGAACTCGTCTGAACCGGGGAAGTAGATTTTCGCGGTCGATGAAAGCTTCCTCCCGAGGGACTGAATGTCCTCGAGGCCTGGGCAGCTGCCTCTCAGGGCTGAGGGGACTTGGGGGTAGGCTAGGGCCGTTGCCGCCCAGGCAACCAAGGCAGTGGCAGTGGTTACTTTCATCTCGACCCGATTCTTTAGTTACGAGCTGGAAACAAAACGCTCCTTCGAAACCTCAGATAACAGCGATAGTCGGCCAGGAAGCTTACAATGGGGGGCTGGTGGCCGATATTTATGAGAGAATAAAAACGTTCCGCTCTCCACGGAACTTTCCTTCCTCGTACCATGCCAGGTCGCATTTCTGCGTGTTAATTTTACGCGGGCCTGCGAGCTGCATTAATCCCAGTGTCCGGAGGCAGGGGGATTAGATGGGGAGGTATGCAGGATGATAACAGTGTCCACTGTACTTCGTAACTTTGCCCAGTATGGGCTCAATACCTTCCATTCCCGGTGCGGCTGTGCCTCAACGCTTGGGGGGTAAGTCAGTAACCTCGACGTTTACTCTCCTCCCATGACCCCGTTTGGCGTTGTGAAATTTAAGTCATTCGCACTAGTTTAACACTAGGCCAGACCACGACTAGCTTCTCTCAGGCCTGGACTAGTTTACTTCGTAGGCATGATGCACACTGCTTTACTACGTAGGAACCGGGTCAGGGTGTGGTTTACTTTGCCAGCCGTTCCGTCTCCCTGGCCTAATGGCCTACGAAGTAATTCCTGGGCGGCCCACTACTTTTGCTTCCCCGATGAGCGAGCAGGGAAAGGCACGAGCCGGGATTACAAAGCACTTCGTAAATCCGTGGAGAAGTGTTCGGGACTCGGATAACGATCCAAAACAGGATTCGAAATTGGACTGATACAGGGATGATCCCCCAAACTTACCCCACCGGCCCTGCCAGGCCGGCGGCTGGACCAGGCAAACCCAGACCAACCTAAAGCTTGCCTCTCATAACAACCAGACTAACGCAAATAAACTCCATCGTAGCACTCACCACCGCGACGCTGGCCAGGGCCGCTGCTCTCTGTCCAGACCTATTAACGACCAGTATCCAGTCGGATTCTGTGGAAGCATTTGGGCAGAGCACAGGACAACCCTGACGGCATTCCACGGCCTACAGGGGGGTTGAAATATTAAAGGAACAGCTCAGATTATTACCCAATAATATCCTATTCTAAAAGGGGGAAGGAACCACACACCCCAGTCATTTGCCCACGCAACTGCAATTCTGTATCCACCATTTCACCATTTTCTTCATTAATACCTGGATCTTCTTCATTACCTGGATCTTCTTCAGTGTCTAGATCATCTTCATTCCTGGATTTTCTTCACTACCTGGATCTTCTTTATAAAAATAATAATAAATAATAATAAAAATAATAAAATAAATAAATAAATAAATAAATAAATAAATAAATAAATAAATAAATAAATAAATAAATAAATAAATAAATAAATAAATAAATAAATAAATAAATAAATAAATAAATAAATAAAGAAAAATAAAATAAAATACCTCTGTGATATCCCCCAGGCCCTTCAGTGCCAGTAAGGAAAGTATCTTTTCTGTTGGATATATTGGAGACCAAGATGCTTCAGTTGGGATAGGAATAGCCCCACCCTCGCTTTTTACGTAGGTTTCAAAAGAGGGTCAAGCTGGAAACAATTGAGTATGGTAAGTCGCTAGTCGATTGGTGGATGGCAAATCCCTTTAAGAAAACATTTGGGAATGCAATGTACTGCTCACACCATCGAAGCCCTTTCCAGAACATCCAGCACATCAGGTGCTACAGGCCGAGGACCAGCTTACGTTAGTTCGTATCTGATGCATAGCAGAAGGCAGATGTTAAGGTCTGCCTTACAACCATTGGTTGCTGTCCAGTCCAACCTCCAATTTCGTAAACTGAGGTACCTTATGTAGATTAGGCCCAGAGTGGTGACATGGGCAGGAAATTGGACAGACACGTGTGGCGAGTCAGGCTGCGTGACAGGCGCACAGCCTAGCACAAGGCAGTTGGAAGAGAACAACAATTCGCAGTGGCAATAACTTGGCAAGTATTGCAATCAGAGTGAGTAATTGGAAGCATAGAGTGGCAATTGTCACGGGCGGACCATATGAAGGCCCCAGAGTGCCCTTCATTTTTGAAAGATATTCCTATAAAGGTTTTTGGGCCGAGCCCTTGCCTGGGGTAACCTCGTTTTACCAATCGAGGCGACATGCGAGTTTGAGTTAATGTTAACCACATATATGACGTTACCTATAGAGGTTAGTCAGTCGCAAGATTCGATCCATTATTTCTTCGACTGTATTCCTTAAAGGGGTGGCCGATAATATAATAATTTCAAATGCATGTACCACCTGTCATCTTAGTCCTCCTTCGACCACTCAGTAAGAGTCCTAATAACAGAAGCGGCCGCTTGATTTTGGGTGCGAACGCCCTCCTCGCATCTTCTTGTGTCTGCTGTGGTAGGCCGTCCTGCAACGAAATGGATTCAAAGATGGCTTATCTTTGAAAATGTGTCAGGAGTTACGTTGCTGCAGCCTCGTTTTCGCATGGTTATTTAGAATAGTTGCTAGACGCACGACAGACATGGAAGGCCTTTGAGATGGCATGGAACTCACCTCTGACTTCTTTCGGAATAATCATCGGCACCATGACGAGCAATGCACTCAACACTGAGCTAAATACTAAGCCCATGAGAACTCATAGGCAAGAACACTTCGGTTCAAATCTAAGGATACCGTAGCAGGGGTGCGACAGAGAAAAGCCGCTCGAAACTGCAGTGTTGAACCGCCAAGCAATGCGTAGAACGGAGAGATCTTGAGGGCGGACATGAGACCCACGGAGGAGCCACCTACGAAGGGAGAGCTGAGAAGCAGCGGCAGCAGATAGAGGTCTTATCTAGTCTTGAACTTCTGCTATGGCAATATTACTTTCCTGTCCCACCCCGAGACTTGTGAAACCAAAGTACGTAGAATAGCCCTTTTCCTGCGCGGGGGCCCTGCAAAGGCTGGTGCGGCCACAGGCCCTCAAATATAGGGACATCCCGAGGCTCTGTTCGACAGGCACTGAGTCGCACAGATGAAACGACCACCAACCCGCACGCCACGCTCCAGGCCCGAGTTTCCACGCGTCGTCACGCATTGCTCCAAGACCGCCGAGGCAGAGAGAATGAGATCCCCTTGGGCCAGGCCTGAGATGACCTCGGACCAGCTGACGCAGCACTGGCTTCCGTTCTGACTCAGACAGATAGACAGTGGGCTTTCGCCAAGGAGAGCGCCTGTGTTTCTGGCAAGGCTTTGGATGAGCTGCTGACAGGAGCCGACGCTAGGGCTGTTGCTTCTGTTGCACTCGATACCGGTTTCACTGTATTGGCGTCGATGCGGAGCACGGTCGACGAGGTGCCCGGGCGGGTAGCCGTAGAACGTCAGGACAGCGCCGTCGGGGCGGATCTCGGAGCTGAGAGCAACCAAGTCGCTCTCGCTGTCCTCGACTGGGATTCCCTGGGCTTGATGCACGCTGAGGGTAAGGGCAAAGGCAACAACTATGTTTCGGAAAAAGATCATGGCGAACGGTTGCTGTATGGGTACGTATTTTCCACGAGGGTGTTATAACCAAGGTTCTGCGTGAAAGCCTAAAGTGGTATGCTCACTAGTGAGAATTTCAGTTATACATTTATCGAGGGGTCGGCAAGAAGAGTTGTGTGTTCTCTGGCGATGGGATCCAGTGGACTTGGGACACTCGTGGGTATTCTAGCCTTTATACTTTTTCTTCCCACTGCTTCATTTCTTTGAACCTGTGATCTTAAGCCGTTTATTGTCCCGTGGGGTGAGTTGGGAGGTGTGCGGGTCGCATCGAGTGAAGTAACCCCCCATCCTGAATATTAATAAACAAAAGACCCAAGCTTCAGTGGTGGGAAATGAAGTTTCTATGATAATTGGCAAGCATCACAGCCTCGAGGCCAAGCCAATTTATCTAGGTTAGGAGAATCTTGTAAGCTTAAACCGACGCTCCGCACTCTCAACCAAGGATCCTGATAGTGAAAAGTGCCATGCAGTCAGCAAGGTAAGCGAATGATTGGCAGGCACGCTCCCGCTTGTCGGACGAAAAGGCTTCGGCTTGCCTCGTCCGTTCCGTCTTATTTCGTCCGGAGGTGTTGAAGATGACTCATCCGTCGCGAAGTCTCGTCTTATCGTTAAGCTTGAGTTTTACGAAACTAGAACAAAATCTCAGAGGGAATCTCTTTACTTCAGCAGGAAACCCCATATCCAGCTCCTGTGGTCGTTAATGGCGGCCTCCAGGACTGGATCAAGAATACTCGAAAGGGCACTTGGAGGCGGGATGATTAGGTAGCAACAACAAGACAGGAATGGATGCAAGCCACGGAATAGATATACATAATGGGCAGGGTGGGTGTCTTGCTCTATGGCTGTACGTAGCTACCATGTTGGAGCATCACATGATACTGACTTACAGCTCAATGATATTCACCAGGACACCAAAAAGAATCGAGAACATGGCTTCTAGAAAAGTTCTTGGCGAAAATGGCTGAGAATAAGATTTCTTTGATTGGATGATAAACTGTATGCCTTAAACCTAAGGCACATATTTTGTTTGAGGATCTTTCCCCTCCTTCCGAATCAACAGGAGCTCCCGTATTCACAATTGACCTCGGTAGGAGCCGTTCTACCCGCAGAGAGAAAGGAAATGAAGTGGACTCTTGTTGAAGGTAGAGCGACTTAATCATCCAGATCATGCGGTCCCATTACTGTTCTCTCTGCGGGGTTGTGCTCTCGCAATTTGACGATCCCACACCGCCGCGGGAAAGGCTGCCATGGACATTCGAAATTCGTGCCAGTATGTAAAGTACTAAAACCTGTTGAACGGCATCTCTTCCTCATACTGTCACTCACGAATATAACCTCATATAGTTGCCATTCCTAGAGGTAGTCGAGTACCGGCTTTATGCGGAGTTGGCATTACTACTGAGTACCGTTTCCGCGCCTGTTCCTGTTCCTCAATCTCGTACATAGACAAGCCAGATTTTCTCGAAACATATTCCCGTCTATACTCCAACCTATTATTCATTGTTTTATTTCATGAAGCATGTTGGTGTCTTCTGCTAGCTCGTCTTACCAGTGCCACTACCACTGCGATACACCCACTTGATCCCCTGCATGTAGCTCGGGCTCTCTTCTATCTTCTATGTTGTTTTCCCCGTGACCGCAATGGCGGGTTCCTGACCCGGCACGACAATGGCGGCCCGTTACAATTTTGTGACAGTCAGGGCTATGCTAGGGGTGGCTATGAGCAACATCTTCCTCTTGAATGGCGGTTTCTCCTCGCTGATCCTATGGCGGATGTAACCGATATTATTCAGATATCATCCTCTGTTACGTTGCTAAATTTGAGGAGAGAATATCTCCACCTAACATATGACCCTTTCCGACGTCTGCCTGTTGAAATCCTCGATCATCTTTTCACTTGGCTGGTTTCTGCCGATCTCTGCAGCCTACGCCTTGCGTCCAGCGTCGTGGCCAACGTGTCTTGTCCTCCGTGTCTCTCCCGGTCATTCTAGCGCAGCCGATTTAACCCCGAATTTGATTTGGGCTTCTTCTTGGCAGGGCAGCCTGCGGCCGAGGCAAATATAGACTGGCGCAAGCTGTACGCTTTTCTTCGACATTCTCTCTCCAGCAGCCCCACGTTGTCGAATAAGCGGCGGATCTGGAATGGCCTGAATGATTTGTGCCTGTCCCTGGGTCCTCTTTTGGAGACGCCAACCATCGATATTAGTACCCCTAGAGATATTACACTTCCGGAGGGTTATGGGAGGGGCCCTTTTGTCAGAAGCCATGTGCCTCATCAATATTCCTGTTCCAATCAGCATATCGTCTTCCCAAAAATCTTACCGCTTCTTCGTCTTTCCGTTTCTTTTATCAACTTCAATTACAGACACTATGTTTCTGGGCTCTGTCTCCGGGGCTCTGGGGATCAATCACAAAGCCAGATGTCAGGGTTTCGTCACGCGGGCCTTGTCATACCGAAATCAGAGGAACATATGCATTTCGGGCTAGGGGAAGTTATTATGCCCGTTAGAGTGTACAGTATTGATGACGGAATAGTGGGAATCGAGTTTTGTATAAGCGTCGGTGGGCGGGAAGAAGCGAGACTCCTTGGTGGTTCAGTCATGTCCAATCCGGAAGCTGCGGTTGCCGAGCTAGTTCCCAAGCCATCTCTTGAGGTATCGGAATGTATCTCTGGGTTTATGATGGCTTTCGATGTATGGATTTCCCCTCTTCCTTCCCTTCTCTTCGTCATGTATATTCGTGAACTCACTAGTTTAAATAGGAGTGCAAATGCGTGTCTTTCGGGCTTATTCACTCTCCTCGTCAACCCCCCGATGTCGAGTTATACCCTTCTTCAGGGGATTTGGCAGTCCACATCCCGCAGGAAGAGGCAATCCTGTGGAAGCCAGAACGTCCCCAAGACAACGACGGTGCCGTGCAGTTACATTACCCATTCAGTGAAGGCACTCCCGCGGTGCCTGATAGCCAGGGCTCGGTTGTTCGTTTGCATATGGATTTCGGTGGGCCAACCGGCGACAGACTGACCCAACTAAATCGAATTGTTGCTCTGATTAGCCCATTCACACATCAACCCGTTGGTTTCGGGTTTGTTTACGATGATGGCAGTGATGTTCTCTATGGCCCAAGAAGCATTATGAAGACCAATAGTGATCGAAGGCCATGCATAGAGATGTCGCTTTCCATATGTGGGAGGCTAGGCGAGCGCATCAGTGAGGTACAGGGCCTCAGCTGGGTCCCGAAATATAAGAAAGAGGAAGTCGTTAGAGGATTCAAGGTATGAGAAATCCCGACATACAGACCTAGTTAAATCAAACTGACACCTTTGCCTAGTTTACCACAAATGCTAGATCACAATATACCTTCGCCGTCCTGTCTTAGGCGATGAAACCGCCCTCGGATCTTAAACTCTTTACAACCTTCCGGCTTACTTCAAAGAAGCCATTAACAGCTCTCCTGGCTGAGATCAAGGTATTGTCTTTTAAGTAGTTAGATTATTACTACATATCTCATCACCTCGGCGAATTATACACTTAGCTCTAACACTCATCTTCATATTTGGGATTTCGACCAGGAGTTGACAGCAATAGGCGTAGTTTGTCCGCGAGTTCCCGCCCCTATCCCAGGCCCGACTTTAGCTATAACCAAGTCGACAACAACCCCGTCTTCGAGTCTACCTTCTCCGCCGCCGCAATCCAACGGCATCCCCATCTCACAAGAGCATCTTGATGTCGCTTTGCATATGACCCGTCAAGGTGCCTGCTTCACTAGCGCCACATTACGCCACATTCGCCGTATTAGATTTTCTTCCGGTGCCGGGGATCGTTTACGGCCACCCAATTCCTTATCTGGCCTTTTCTGCCAGTTCGATGACCCGCTATAGGATTCATATATTGGACAGTGGTTTCGGGAGGTAGACTCCCTTGATCTTGAAAAGGGGGACTATATTGTGCATATTAGAGTGTGGTATACCCAAGCTCTAGCTCATAATAGTAGCGTCCCCAGGACTAGTACACTTGAAAATTTTGGACAGGTACTGGGGATCGAGATCTCAACCTTTAGGGGTTTAGTGAAACGAGTTCTTTGTGGCGAAACAGACTGCAGTCTTGAACTTGACTATTTCGCTAATCCCCTAGAGGAGCTTGTAAGCCCTAGCCCCAGTCTCTCCCTCAAGCGAGCGTTGATATCGATTCGACGACAATACTCCACTGCTACTAATACTAATACGACACCCATGGTAGGATGGCTTGATATGAAGTTTTGGCACTCATTGGGATCACCTACAAATTCTGCGACGACCAAGGAAGCCCCATCTCGCCGGCCTCAAATTTACTGGCGCATCGTATCTTAATGCGCGAGCTGTGCACGATGTACGACGGTTTCCTTGGACAGACTTCGACTCTCAGGGAGATGAGGTGCCCTTATCGTCAATAACAGTATTCTTCGACGCAACAGACTTGACGGGCCTCATTTTTATGTACGGAACCGATACCGAGAGGCGTATCGGGCTGTGCGTAGGCGAAATGACGTGTGTCGAGCTAGGTCTAGGTGAGGCTATTGTAGGAATGGGCGTGCGTCTTGGTATCTCCTTGACCGGAAGTCCTGCTTTAGAGGTGTGTACACCTCGCAAGTTTATATCAACATATCTAAAGACTAAACTACTAATCAGGGATATAGTTCCGTACAAACCTTCCCAGGTGTATAACTCTTTGCCATTCTAGCACAAACCTAAGAGAAGAATGGATGGGACCAGCTCCATTTAGGCGGCATGTTATGCAGCCTCCTCCGAGCTCCGGAGATATGGACGTGCGTGGTCAAACAGAGGAAGGCCAGAATCTTAGAAATTCTTCGACCATAGCTACGCCTCCCGACAACGAGACCTGCTGTGGTATTTGGGCTCACTGCTCTAACGACGTCCCACGGGCGTTGTATACTCTTGAGCGTATTGGACCAATATTTGAGCGGACAGTCGCCAATCCATGAGTCTTGCTCCACGTTAGGCCAACCGCTACTGCCCATCCTGGGGTCCATACTCTCCCGGCGGACATCATACTTGAGATCAACACGCTCGTAGATCTCCTAGGGGATGGTAGTGTGTAGATACGTCAGGGAAACTATATTGACAAACTTTGAGACTAAAGTTTTGTTCAAGCAACCGCCACTGAAAGGAATTCATAGTCGTCGCTTAAAAGGCACAACATACATCTCAATATTTAGGACAACTTAGTTGGCCATCGAGTAGTTTCGGTGATAACCGTTGATACCTAATCACATATACACCTAAGCTAGGACAGACTTCCAGTCTGAATTCTGTTCAAGGGTGTCCATGTCATCCTTTCTGAGCATGACCACAATCTCCACCACTACTTCAGACTCTGCGCTCCCCCCACTCCTCCTCCTTGGCATGACAATAGAAACTCCGTCGGCGAGCGACTCTGGGATTCGGACAAAGTCCCATCCCACCGGATTTCTAAACCGGGTCGTCCGCCGCCCAAGCTGGTTGGGAAAATGTGGCCCGCTAGCCATGGAGCTCGTCTCACCGTGGCATCAAGACCATCCTGGAGGCGCTTCAAGGTGAAGGCTATAGGGTCCGAAGTACGAAATGTGAAAGCCGCTCGAATATATGTCCGAGGCAGTAACGAGTCCAAGGGGGTAAGACGTTCGATTTTCATGTTAACGGCCATTTTGTCGTGCAGAAGCTGGCAGATAGAATAAACGAGGTGAATTATGGCAATTTCAAATGTTTGGAAAGAATTGGCAGATGGGTGCATATCGGGGCTTGACTGTCTCATTCGCTGTTCTCGTAGTTCCTATTATACTCAATCCTCTCCGAGCGGCCACGGGCCCGCGGCCCCGAACCTCCGAGTCCGCACACAGTGCAGAACCGAACCGGCGTCTCGCATCAAGACGCCACCAATTTTAGCCCTTATGACTAATAATCCGACCGACTCCAAGCCACCACCTTCAATCAAATCCAACGTTCCACAAGAAGCAATTCTGATGCCTCCGAATCCTCTACTCGGGCGTTCGGATAAAGCGTCTAGTAGAATGACGCATGCTCAACCAAGGATCCCCTGTGTACATTCAATCAATCTATCTTGGTGTCGGATTAAGGCCCGACAGTAGTACCATGTCAACTGGCGAAGACGGGGAGACGATCCGAGCGAAACGACAGAGGCTCTCATCGGTTCCTCACGCGGTACGTCATTCCTCCACTGGGAGCCTGCAGAGTCGCAGCAACTGACGGCGTACAGTGCGATGCATGCAAATTACGCAAGGTGTGCAATTGACCGAAAATCGCGGGTGATGGAGGTTGAGGGGTTAAATTAAATATCCCAGGTCCGATGTGATCGCTCGAGCCCGTGCTCCAACTGTGTGGCCTATAACGTCGCGTGCCAGCGACCGGCGACTCCTGGGACACCATTGGACGGGCCGGGGCCGGCTAGGGATGACAAATTAAAGCAGCTGTAAGTATCTTGCATCCTTTACTTCCCCCAGAGCTGACTGCTTTAGGGAGAGCGAGCTGGAACAGCTTAAACGCCGAGTGGAGGAACTCGAGTCCCGCCCACCGCGGAATCAGGATGGTAATTCTACACAAGAACATCCCTCCCTGCTCATCAACGGGACGGCAACCAAGCAGAGCGTATACGAAGGCAGCACTTCATTTCGCTGCCAGTCCCTTCATGCTCGGGAGGAAGCTATTGCCACGGCTCCATTAGAACTTCTCCACCCGGATTCGGATGTAGGGAGGTCACTAGACCATCTTACTACGACTCTTGCCTCGGATACTGCCTCTCTTGAGCAAGATCCAAGAATGTATCCCCGAACAGAAGGTCCCCAATCTACATACAAAGTAATACCCGCTAGACTTGCGTTCGAGATCCTACAGTGCATCAAAGGTAAGGAGTGAGGTCTATCGATACATTGTAACAACGACTTAACACAGTGTTAGCGCAACTACCTATATTCTTTCACGGCTACCTCATCAACGACCCCCGTGTAGTGGAGAGTCTCTGCCAGAAAATCTACTTGTCGGGCACCCCACCATCACCCAGCCATCTGTTAGCCGCAAACAGAACCTTCCATTTCCTCCTCCGCGAGTATGTCGCAACCGACAACGCGCTTGGTAAAACGTACGACCTACACCGGTACGCTTCAGCTTGTGAACAGGCTTTCAACGCCGGAATTGAGAAGTCCATTGTGTTTAAAGTACCGAGTTTTGAGAGCGTCTTATCATTGGCGTTAGGGGTAAGGGCACCGGAGATTTTCTGGAGTGAGCATTACGCTTCTAACATTACAAAATGTTAGGTAACAATGGCGCAAAATACGTCCAGGATCTGCCTCTCCCGCACTCTTGTTTCAGCCGCGGCCAACCAGTGCCAGATGCTCGGGTGCCATCGCGAGCACACATATCGACACGACACAAGCGGTGATGCTGAGAATAAGCGCCGCCTTTTCTGGACGCTGTACATTGCGGATAGAAATTCATCTCTCCTCTTAGGTCATGGGCCAAGCATACTAGATATTAAGATTGATACAGAACACCCATTGCCCTCGACGGATCCCGCAGTCCGGCCCTGGGATGAGTGGTTCACCTTAGCTATCAGGCTAGCGACGATTCAAGGTCGAATTTTAAACGATCTGTACTCTGCCTCGGCATTGAATTCGGCATCGCCCGCACGGCATACGGTCATTGGAGAGCTAGAGACATTACTGCTCAACTGGCGGTCTGATCTAGAAGCTGTGAGCACTATAAAGTCCCAAATCGCGAGCTTCGAGAGCAACTAACGACCCGTACCAAGGTCAATGCCAGCCAAGTTAGATACCCCGAAGTGTTCGAAGTTTCCCGAAAGCATTGGGATGTAATATACTAATACTCAACATTGACATTTCTCTTTCGGGCAGCTGGGACACACGAAGGTAGTCTCGAGATCAACCAGCGCTGCTTCCAAGCTGCCCGCCTGAGCCTCCAAAGTCATATCAGCTGCTTCTCTGGCTACCAGTCTCTCGGAATAGTGTCAGAAGCGGACTTTGCAAACTGGCGAGTGTCCCTGTCAAACAACCTCAAGGTTTCAATAATGCGCTAACGTCTTCAGCAGGGTTCTTCATAACTCTTCATTCACACCGTTCGTTGTAATATTTCTGCACGGGATTAGTACAACCAACATTGAAGATTTAGGTCTGCTCGGCAAAGTAGTAGAGTCACTGCGGCGAGTCCGGCGTGTGTCTAAGCAATCGGAGCGGTTGTTTCAGGTTTGCGACGCGTTTTTGCGGCTAGCTCAAGACATGACCAAGGCCCGAGAGACTTTTTTCGGAAATCATAGTCAGGCAGATGGCTCCCTACAACTCCCAATTCCGATGACTGAGCTGGACTCCGCCGCTTCTGCTGCGTCTGCAGGTACTTCCGGCACTTCGACCTCCGATATTATGGCCATACTGACAGACTGGGTCAATGGGGAGCCCGCTGAATGGGTGTCGTTAGAATAATACTTCTAGACATTCAGTTGCCTAAAAAAATGACTCTGCACTAAGCTTAATCGTAATATGTTATTTTTAACCCTTAATGGTTCTTCCTGAGGCGGACCAGCTAGTTGACAATACCGAATGCCATGCAAACGCCAAAGATTACGACGCTATGATCTAGTAGAAGTTTGAGTTTGTGTGTATATCTTCATACCTAATTGCGGTCAGAAGAAAGTCCGGCCAGATAAGAGTTGAGGTAGGACAAGAAGTACCACTATGAATTCAAGGGACACATTCTGATAAACGCCGATTAGGAGCACCATTCCTGTCTACAAAGGCTTCTCTCGCTTTCAGGGCTCAAGAAGAGGTCATTTGATGACATGTAGGGCGACAGTTCTCAGCCGGCAGATGGAATGCGACAAGACTTGGAAATGGACATGGGAAAAAAGAGGGGCTAAAACACGAAAACTTTAGTCGAATAAGGTTATTGTGGTTGAAGAATTGACCGTTTGCTTGTGACTGGAATAACATCAAATTCCCTTTAACAGAAACATCAATCAGCCTGTTATGACAGGGTCTCTATATTGAGCTACTGCTGCTTTCACCTCTACCACCACTACCACGGAGATGCGACTATCAACTGCAGATGGCATCTCACGGTCCTTTGTCCCTCCCGGAGCTCCGACCCTCCAAGCGCACCCTCACTCCCACCGAGATGTATGGCAAGAAAGACGAAGAACCGCTGGAAAAATTCCATTACTTCGCTAAGCTCCCCCCCAGAGCTCCGCATCGCCATCTGGGGGATGGCGGTACGCCCGGGGAATACGAAAGGCGTCCAGTACTTCTCCCTATTCAAAAGCACTGGCAAGAGCCCGCTCCTAGACCTGGCTGTAGCTGACCGCCAGTTCACCGGTGTGCAAAGGCTGTTCCTCAATTTCGAGAACGTTAATAACTCTTCACAAGTTGACAGTTTTAGACAACACAGGTCCTAGATATAGCCTTCCCTTGAGGGCCAATCCTACATCTACACACCTAATCTAAAAGTCCTCCCTTAAACCCGTTTCTAGTCGCCTGATAGATAATCTCCGCTTCTTTGTGTCAGCTTTCATCTTTCTGATTCCTCATCTATGCTCATTTTGAACACCGATCATTCCCATTCGTCGTCAGCGCCTTTCACTCCTTTGGTTTGGCTTTTATTGATCATATAATCCGTTTTCACTATATCTGCCCTATTGACTGCCGCTTGGCCCGGCCGAAACGTCCAGGACGTTGACGATGGCGCTGACTTCATTAGCAAGGTAGCTGGCCAGTCCTCAAACGCTTGGAAAGGAGATCTAGAATCATAAGGAGACATGGTCATTAAACTGTCAGCTGTTTGACATCGCTGGTTAGAGCTAGTATTGTCGGTCAGAGACGGGTCCAAGCTATTGTTGTCCTGGGGAGGGACAATCTCGGCATCGGGAACCGATAGCTCGGATATCGCCTCGGAAATATCTACTGGCGCAGCTCCGATCATACGAGGCCGGCCGTTTTCAAGATCAGAAAACTTATTGATTGCACAGAATACGCACTTCGGCCGTAAGATCAGCTGCGCGTCATCTTCGTATGGAAGCTACGGCAGACTGCTAGCCTTGGCCGTTGCCACCCCGTGGCACGGCCTACGTCCTTGAGTGGGTGTTCCTGATCTGACCATGGTCGAAGCTGCCCTGATGCCGATTACGGGTGCCTGGCTAGGCTTAGGCGGAATGTGACATTGGGGAGCGGGGAACCTTGCAGATTGACCAAAGGACCGACATTCCGCCGCTGCCAAAGCCAATGGTGGATGCAAGCTGGGACTTTGCATGGAGTAGCTTGGGTGCCCGGAAAAGTGCACCAGGCTCGAGGAGCCACCTATGATGTGACCTTGCGAGCTGACAAGCGTCACTAGCGCCAGCGGCCACCAGGGTTGACTTACCAGGCAGACCCACGAAGTCATCCAACCCCTGTGTGCCCTGTGTGAGCGGTACAACCCGGATCGATCCAAGCGTGCGTCGACACCATCACTAGCTCCCGGTCGACCCGATGCGCGGATGCGATATAGTGACAATCCTCCAAACTCGCCGTCAGCTCTACCTGAACTCATCTTCCAATATCACACACACTAATCACCCCACCTCCCCTTCTTTCCCCAGCCAGATGCATCTCATTCTGCATGAACGCCTCATTTATTTTACTCAGCAGACGCATTATTACGTACTCTATTACTTGTCACGTCAAGATGGATCTAGCCGATGAAGGGGGCATATTGGGCGATGGTCTTGATTGATGGGCTTCTGCTTTTTTTCTCTCTGCGTCCGTCCTGTGAGTCAACAGCAATCCAGACAATGAAAACAGGGTACCTCCGTCTAGAAACCAAGGTATTTTCAAGCCACGCCCACTATTTGACTATTCGGTACACAGCCATACTTTAACCCAACCGACAGTTCTTAGTGGACTTGCCTCTACCTCTCCTCACTGGCCACTGCGTACGGCAGCTTTCTTACCAGTTGCAAGCAACCTCCGCATCAGGGCGCCAAATAAAACGCTCTACTATATTGCCGCAGCCTCCCAAGTCGACTCCACCCATCCTGTAGCATTTCTTGACGCCATTGTCCTTCCAGATGCGGTGGGCGCGTCTGTTGTGAGGATCAACACAGATTGACTGCGGGCGACCGCAGGCAGTCAAGTCGTAGCATCCGCCAACGTCCCACCCACCCGAGCCGATCTTCTTGCGGTAACACTTGTCGCAGTCGTTGACGCGCATGTCCTGGTCCATCCAGAACAAGGTGGTGGGGGGAGCGCCTCCCTCGCCTGGCTGCGGGATGGCGATCCAGGTGAAGACCGTGTCGAAAGCTTTGTTGTAGTCGGGGCAGGTGCCTTGATCACAGGCCCCGGACATAATCGTGATTCCGCCCGAGTTCGCGGGGGTCGCAGGAGCCTCCTCGACTATCTCTAATCCGTACTGGATCCTCAGCTCATTGATCAGGTCCGTGTTGTTGCTGATGTCGATGGAGCCTTCGGGGAAGACAGGTGGAGTGAAGTCATCAACAGTCGCGGGGTCTTCGGAGGGAGAAGATGCCGAAGCGAGGGGAGAGGCCTGGACGGAGCCGATCATGGCCCAGAGAAAAGCACTTTTGATGGAAATCATGGTGAAGACTTGACGAGCGGAAGAGCGGACAACAGTTGACGTGTAAGAGGGTTAAGGATAGAGACAAGAACTGCTGGAGCTCAAAGCTTTCTGGCGTTGCTGGCCGTATACTAAACAAGGTGAAAGGGAGAGGTTGGAGCTTTATATATAGTTTTTGCAGCGACAATTGGGATGTAGATATGCTACGCGTGCTGCTCATCATCGCCCTCTTCACAGGCACTAATACGAAGAATCCTACGAACAGGATTTCAATAGTTCCCTGATCTTGGATCTTGGCCAAATCGACCAACTCCCCCTCACCCCCCCACGTGGAACACCCCTAAATGCCTCACCGTGAACCTACGCATGCTAATCTACCGATACATACTTGGAAGGGAACATTTCAGGATTAGTGATATCCATACCCTCCAACGCAGCCCAGTTAGCCGACACCTGAAAAGTTGTAATGGGGAAGCAGGGATCAGTGACCTCCCTCTTCTGCTCTTGAAGTGGCGTTAAACGGTACCGCGCGAAGACCGCTGCCCCCTGAGTTGCCCCCACACAACCGGGATTAACCGTCCTCGGTTGGAGAATTTGAGTAATCTTCGCTGTGCTATGCCAGGCGATTGATGAGGCGGAATGAGTACTTCATGACATTGAATGCTCTTTTCTGGGCGTTTCTTACGTGCGTGAGCACAAAAATGTAACACAACAGGGCAAGTCGAAGGAATTGGTCGGATGCAGGTGAGTGTGTGGCGGCAGGGTGACATGCAAGGATGCAGTTTGTGCGGCGCAGCACGATTCTTCATGGCTGGAGGGTTACATTACTGTGCCGACAGACCCCGGCTCTGCATGGAGATGGCACTTTTAATCGTATGGAGCTATTTCTCCGTGCTCTTTATCATCTCAATATTGACAGCTTGCATCCGAAGGATTGACTTTTTGTCATACGAAGGTTACAGGGCTGATGGGTCCGTTTCTATAGGTGGAGAACAGAAGCGAAGAAGCCTCGCCAAGAACTCCCTCGGGCCTTCGGCCAGAAGTGTTGGTGGCTGCTGACTCCTGACAAATCTTGAGCCCTTTTGAAGGCGTAAGCTGATATCAGAGCTAGTAGAGTTACTGTGAGACTTGTGAGCATTTGTAGCCTTTTAGACCGGCTGTTTCTGGTGCTGGGAGTGAAGATCATCGACTACTAGTCGCACGCGAACGACTAATAACCTAAACAGAAGATATTTGACAGAAGCATGACCTAGTGTTGTCGGCATCAACCTTAGATAGCCAGTCAAGAACGGAATCGACGATTATCACCACCTTCACCGCTAGCTCATTAACCCAGGAATTAATTGTTTCCCACTATAATCCTTCCTAACCCTCCCTCGCAACTTGAACCAACATATCTTTATCCTAGAATTGGCGGTCGTGGATATCCATCGATGGCCCACCTATGTCTTTCAAATCAGGGTCATCAGGGTTATGAGGGCAGCTGAAGAGGTGGCATTGCCTATACCTCCTGCCAATTGAGAGACAAATGACTATACCGGATAGTCCTCAGGGCGACGCATAGCTTCAACCTCAACCCGATTTCCAACAAGAATACATCTTAATGTTCCATCACCGCTTCCCCAGGCCATTTCCCTCTTCTCCATTGTAAAGACAGTTGGTGCAGTGGCTATGTGAGACTACTTACAGTCGAGTGACGCTAGCCGCGACACTTGAACATCTTTCTGTTGACATATAGCTCAGCTGTAAGTAGGTTAAGCGTGACACCCATCCATCATTCTCTTCCTGGCACAAAAATTGTCCACTAGCTACAGATACCAGGCTCCCACTCCTGACGATCTCCGGTTCTCTACACATCGATAGCCTGCTAATATAACATGGAATCCTACCTTTTGGCCTTCGAAAAGATGCCTCTGCTGTCACAGTGTGGCAGCAATGGGCCGAAGGGGGCTCCAGGGCAGCCGCAGAAAGTGTCAAAATAGACGGCATGGAATTCGGCACGGGAATCCGGATAGATCCTGCTAAGGAAGCATTTTTCACCCTTATTCTAAACTTAACGAATACACATATCTTTTTAACTCTAGTCAGCTGTTGGGTATAGTCCAATTGAAGGCCGGAACCAACGCATAACGGCAATTGCCATTACAATTAAGGTAGGCAGAGGCTGACACCAGGTCAACTAGAGAATACCTAATTTCATTCTAGGTAAGGAATAAGCAAGTAAGAAGGACTAGTACCTACCGATCAGGGCGAAAGCAATTAGAGATATATACGTAAGACCTACAAGGGCTAGGAGAGCTGAAGGGAAAGTAAAGTAGAACTTAGCATAAAGTAATGGAATGATGCTAGCTGATAGAAGAACTTGTGGAGGGCTATAGGAGGGCGAGAATGGAGGACATATAAGGTAAACTTGGACCGTAAGGAATAAGAGGGGGATTACCCGTGCCCCGCATCGTTGCCACGTAGCGACTAGCAATACTCCAATACTACACCTCCTCTTGATCTATACCTGTTGCTGTTCCCCTTTACTCTGACATGACCACCCTTAGATCTGCATATTTTAGCACAAACAAGGAAATACTTTTCAGCTTTTCCCCTAGAACCACTAGACTAGGAATAGTTAGAATGTTCTTATGCTATGCCCTAGATAAACTACTGCCGATGCTATGGCCGAAGGTGGTAGCTGGCCTCCAATTTATTTCCTGTTGGGGTTGCCGAACCCCGACGACAATCTTGCCAATTTCTCGATGGACCCAAAATGTTACTATCGGAAGCCTGCAGATCTCTGTTGACATCTTGGGGCAGATGCGGCATCTCCGAGGACTTAGAGAGGGCAAAGGCACAAGCTTAACAGCACTACGATGGTGATGAAAAAGGTGACGAGGGAAACAACATATTTCTTCTGGACTTCTCGGGCAAGTAGTGTTGTGTTGGCGTGCAGCGCAGTAGGCATTCCCGGGGAGCCACACGGAAAGAGCTGCAAGTCACAACAAGAGCCGCAGAGCCACACATTCAACCTCACCGATCCATTTAAGAGCAGGATAGCTACCACAAGTATAGGAGAGAGGAGGAATTCAGGAAGACAGACAGTTGCGCTCGCGGAAAGATGAGACACGCATTCGACTTGAGGTGATCAGTTGTTTCCCTAGTCTACGAGGGCTGTTTCGCAGAAAGTCATTCTTTATGTTAATTTCATTTTCAATACTATACTTCTTCCTCTTCTTGATTTACTCCTGTTTCCTTCCAGTGATGCTGTGCGACGCTGTTTCCCATTGGTCATCACGGTCCCCAGGGCCCTGCAAGGTTATTACGACGGTTCTGCGACCACTGGACCATTTCGACATTGTGCTGTTTCCGACTTAAGCTTATTCGACGAGAGCGAGTTATGCGCTATGAACCTTGGGTTGAGTTGTCCGGCTCCGACAAAGTGTCAGTACGTAGGTGACGAATTTCGGCTGTTCCAGCCACGGGCCTTTTTGATCCTCCTTGGGGTCGGCGGCCCGAGATTTCGAGGCGAGTTAGGCAGAAGCGTGGGGGCAGCCAGTTGCACTTTTCCTAAAACAGGCACTAATATCCGCCTTACCATCCGGTGCCGGACCCCAGCTAGGATTTAATGGAGTCAAAATTCAGAGTGGAATGCCCAGTCCACTGCTTGCTGACGGAATCAGTATCAATTGGGCTTGTCTTGAGACCATGTTGGTGCTTCGTACTCGAGAAGTAGAAACTAAGAAGTAATGCGATGGAAGATCGGAAGATTGGGCGGACATAAGACAGCAGTAGAAAAAAGCGTCTCAGATCGGTGACCAACTGAGCCTCCCACACATTATTGCCGCCTTTGGAGACTACAATGGAGACAGCGCTTTCGAGAGTTGTAATATAGATTCGGTCGTTTTCGTTCACGAAGTAAAGTTAGACGTGGTGTCAACTTACCAAGTTCGTCCCTAGCCAACTCCCCCTCATAGAACGACGCAGTTCAGTTGGACTTGAGGGGTAAGTTTAGGCGGGTCCCTTGTTCGTAAACATGGATCCATTGATGACCAGTTCTCTGATCTGCCGGGCTTGATAGCCATGCCACCCACCCCCCCCAAAGCCCCACAACTCACACACATACG
>SJVG01000061.1:58878-80948 GCA_034774675.1 Scedosporium minutisporum
AAGACCAACGATGTCAGTTGGGATTGGGGGGGTAAGTTTAGGGGGGTCCCTTTTCCTAAACATGGGTTCCTTGATGACCCATTTTCTGATCTGCAGGGCTTGGAGACCATTCCCCCCCCCCACCCAAAATCCCCAAAACCTCCGATTGGTTCGGGCTGAACTTCTGTCCGCGTGGCATGGAACCGGGACTTCAAACGTTAGCTGATGCCTCGGAAGCATTGATCGGTCAGTAGAAGTGCCGGCATCGACATGTGTCGTTCGAGATGGTGGGTCCTCAAAGCTGTGCCGAACGGTGGATCACCGCGGAACGCTGCGTCGGGACGCAAGGCCGAGAAGGCTGGAAAATTCCGCCATGGCGAAATCGATCCCACTGTGGGGAGGAAAGAGAAGATAAGGCCATTTAGATAACTTTATTGTTGCCTGGTGTGGACCCGGATTGACGATCCCCGTGGAAATGGCGTCGAAATGGGGGGCTCATCGCGCTTTTGAATGTTGGTCTCGGCCGGCTATCCGCGGCGCGGCAAACATCGGCTTTTCGGTTTTTAGACCGACCTTTACGAAGAACAGCACTCAAGACAAGGACTTTCATCAACGTGCTATCAAGCTAGGGAAGATATGCGGTCCGATGGAGACGTTGAAAGAATTTTTCTGTGGTAAATTGGCCGATAAATTGTAGTAGCGTTGGTATGACGAAAGGGTCGAAATCGACTAGTGTGGGTATATATCATGGAGCCCTCAACCACGAGGTCTATGGCTTTTGAGAGTGTGTCAGTCGCGGCCAAACCGTTAGAACTTGGAATCTTAGATCGCCAGAAGTGACAACCATGTCGACGACGACGGTAATAACGAGCCCGGCGCGGGCCACCACTATCACCTCGCACCAGGCCAAGATCTTCAATGAAGGATCCGTCACACAGCGGGAACTCAACAGTAGTACAGAATCCTCACCGAGGGGGTCTATCAAAGATGATCCCATCCTAGAGGCATCGCGTCTCGCAGATCTCGAAGCTCCCGATGGAGGCCGTGGCTGGGTTGTCGTCTTGGGGTGTTCGATATTGACGTACTGGTTCATCGGCACAAGCTACAGTTGGGGAGTTATCCAGAGCGCACTCGTGGAAGATGGCATCGCATCGGCGGCATCTCTCTCCTTTGTCGGCTCCGTGGCTACCTCATTGGTCTCAGCTTTAGCTCTTATAACTGCTAAAATAAGCGGGAAACTTGGCTCACGGTATACGTGTATGATTGGTATCACAATGTTAGGATTGGGCGAGATTCTCGCCGGATTCACGACGCACGCTATTGGTGGTCTCTTTGCAACAGCGGGGGTAGTATTTGGAATAGGGAACGGCCTCCTGTTTATGGTAAGCCTTGCTCCCGCCCGACGAACTCCCTTTATACATACAACAGAGAACGCATGACTGACCGAATGATAAGACCGCATCCGTCGCTCCTGCTCAGTGGTTCTCGAAAAAGCGCGGCCTCGCCAATGGCATCGTGTTTGCAGCGGGTGGTCTCGGAGGTGCAGTCACGAGCCTTGCTATGGGTTCTCTCGTCGACAACGTCGGTCCTGCCTGGACCTTCCGCATCCTCGGTTTCCTCATCCTCGGCACCGGGCTTCCCGCAGCCTGGCTCGTCCAGGAGCGTCGGAAACCCCCGAGCCGATCCATAGACTGGGGGATCTTCCGAAATGTCAACTTCTGTCTTCTCTTCGCGGCCGGCGCCATCGGCTCCTTCCCTCTACTGGTCCCCCCTTTCTTCATACCGCTCTACAGCCGCTCCCTTGGGATGGAGATGAGAATCGGTGCGTTTCTGGTGGCGGGGTTCAACTTTGCCTCGGCGGTGGGGAGGATTCTATCGGGAGTGCTGAGCGACAGGTTTGGCGCTGTTAACACGCTCCTGTCGGCGCTGATGCTCAATGCGCTGACCATACTGATTTTGTGGCCCCTGTCAACTTCGGCAGCGAGTTTGATTGCTTTCGTTATCATCAATGGCTCGTCAAGCGGTGCATTCTTCTCGGCGATGCCAACAACGGTGGGGAATGTTTTTGGCTCCAACAGGGTGGCCATGGCAATGGGTTTCGTTGTGACGGGCTGGGTTGGAGGATTCACAATGGTAAGCGGTCCTTTTTATATAGGATTCCGATGTTGTCTTGTTCACCATGCTAACGATCCTATTACCGTGAAGGGCGCTCCTATTGCCGGTTATATGCTAGACGCTTTTGGTGGAAGGGAAGCTGGTTTCCAACCGTACCGTCCGGCAATTTTCTGGGCGGGGGCGATGGCTCTCGTGAGCGCGCTTTTGATTGCAATTATGCGGTTAAGACTGGCAAGGATTAGCATTGGCCGGTTGTCTATCTTTAAGAAACGTTCGACACAGTGAACCTTGTTAGCGAAGAAAACGTTATAGATTAACATGAAAAACGAGGATGATACACTTCAACCCGGCACAAGAGTAACGTCTGATTACCAGCCTTATGAAAAGGGGATGTTCCGCGTGACGACCACTGCTGTTTTAATTAGCTATGAAATTGGTAACCGTGTGTGATGTAGGTCTTTCTAATGATAGGAAAGCTCAGGAACGCGGCCATAATAACCCGGACGATTCTATCCACTCATCTTGATGGACGATGGCTTGAGTTACCTGATAATTGACTGAGACAAGTCATACATTTTCTAGCTTGAAAGGTGTACATACTGTGCAAGCTAGACTTTCTCAGTGGATTTATGGAGGACCAATGAACTTCTCATCAAAACACACAAAGCCAGCGTTCCTAGTTCTA
Source organism: Scedosporium minutisporum (assembly GCA_034774675.1). Classification (NCBI taxonomy): domain Eukaryota; kingdom Fungi; phylum Ascomycota; class Sordariomycetes; order Microascales; family Microascaceae; genus Scedosporium; species Scedosporium minutisporum. Next base: position 61,658 of record SJVG01000061.1, read on the forward strand.
AGGACATTATGTGCTCAACGAGTAGTCCCTACGGTTTATCCCATCGTGTTCAAGGTTCCATTCTAGTCGCAAGCTGAGTATAGATTTAGATAGATGAGAGACTAAAAGCCTGTACCTCTGTGAAATGAAGCTTAACGTATTCGCCTTCATGCCACTTGTTTCCGATTCTAATACAGGAGACTGATGAAGGTGTCGCGGCTTAGCTCCTCCGTGGCCCTATTACTCCGGTTTTCAAGGGACAACAGATGACACTGAGCGCTAAGAGACCTTGGACGCACACGCCTCATCGGTATTCAGTGAGCAAATCTAAAATCCAGCCTGCGACTGCCCACTAGTTTAGTATTCTTCACGTAGTCATCACGCTCTTCTTGAGTCATGCTGTTCCAAACTCGATCCCGCTGTTTGTTGCGATAGACGTAGTCTTGCGAGGAGAAATAGAGAAATTAGCATTCATTCTACCAAGGATATCTTGCAGTGTTCATACTCACAGGCTTTGGTCAGAAGAAATACCGCAATGGCAGCAAAGTTAATAGCCACCAGCTGCGTGTTTCCTCGGTGGTAGTAAGGCTTGTCATCGTCTCTGTAGATGAAAGAATCGGCAACATTGCCGAGCTGGACGGACATGTTGTATAAGGCTGCCGAGACGGACCGTGCCGCCACATTGTTGGAATTCCTCGAGCACCATGCAACCAGGATGGCATGGCAATATGGGTAAGAGAGGAGGCTGAATATAAGCCCGTAGGTTCCCCATTTGTTGTCTACCAGACCTGGCCACCAACGCAAGGCAATCATGCAAGGCAGCGTCCACAAGGGTTGCAGCATCGATACGAACGTCCGTTCATTGAGCCATTCGGACAGGCGCGTGATGAGGAGCAAATTGATCATGTGGATAACGCTGACGGGAATAGTAAGGAGGTTCGTATTGAACGTGCTGAACCCAATAGAGCGCAGGCTCAGTGTGAGATACTTGGTTGGCGGACCTTGCGGCATGTACGCGATCAAGCCTATAATGTATAGAGGCCAGAGGTCGTAATCCTTGAGTGTCTCCCACAGGCGCTTCGGCGTAATTGCTTGCCTATTGTGCATATCCCCCTTGGACGGGTCGTCACGAAGCACGCGGTTGACGACGATGCGCACTTCACGGTCGTTAAACCACCCCTTAGGGCGGAACCTCGTCTTCGTCTGTACGGCGGAGGCGGGCATCAGGAAGAAGGACGCGATTCCAATCGTGAGTGTAATGAGACCTTCGATCAGGAATAACCAGCGCCATCCGCCCCAGCCGTTGATGCCCCGCATGTGCAACAAGGCAAAGGCCAAGAGAGATGTGGCAATGCCTGTGACCGACAGAGTGGTCCAGAAATAGCTGAGTCTGATCGGGAGTTCCCGCGAGGTGTAAAAGTAACTCAGCCACAGGACGAGATCGGGGATGAATCCACCCTCCAGGAGGCCGAGCAGAGATCTTGTTGCGAGGAAACTTGCCCTTCCTTTTAGGGAGCATTGCGCGGCGGCGACTATGGACCAGAGGCAGATTTGAGTTGGAATCCACCTGTCAGGACCGATGGCCTTGGAAACCAGTTGCGAGGGAAGCTCAGCCAAGAGGAAGGAGACAAGAAAGACCATATTTCCATAATTATAGTCATTGGTGTTCATGCCGAGATCGTCCAACATGTTATCGGAAACGGCTTGGCTGAGGTTCCCTCGGTCCACTTGCAGGGCAAAGAACATGACGCACTGCGATACATTGAAGAGGCCGTTAGCGATAGACTCGTACTTTAACCAAGCAAGGATACACACATACCGCCCACAGACAGACGTGCCAGTCTAGCTTGCGAACAATCTTTTTCTCTTCGTCGCGCGACCAAGTGATATCTGGGTCAAAGACATGTCGGCACTCATAGCGAGAGTTCTCGTATACCTCTTTCCAGTATGCCGCCTTGGTTGGATCTGAAAACGGGTTCTCCCCGTACCCTTCAATGTCCTCATCGCAGCCAGACTGTTCGCTTGTGCCATGGTCATTGTACTTGCTCAGAGTAGCAGGAAGCGGCTCGGTGGCTTTGGTGTCCTTGTCGTCGATGCCGGCTGCCTGGGGGGAAGCTGGCCGAGCCCCATGGATAGGTGGAAGTCCTGACATCTAGGGAAGACTGGAACTGGATATGCGAAGGGAAACCTTGAGGACGGAAAGGCTTCGAGCATCAGAAGTTGACTGCTATCGGGGTTGAGACATGACCACGGTGAATGGAGACGAACATATCTAGATACATATATAATGTTAGACGATTCCGAGTCAGAGGAGTTCTTGAAATACGTATGGGTTTATAATACACGCGGTGGTGTCATCGCGAGTCCCCGTGTCGACATCGCTTAGTAGGAAGTAGATCCAGCACCATAGTGAGTGTCCGTTTACCAACATCACAACGTTTGCCAGGATTCGCTAGGGTAAACCAAGACCGATGCAATCATGGCTAGACAGGGACTGTTGACGTGATGGGAGGCAAGGTCGTATGGCTGCAACACACAAGCCGGATGCCCCCCCGTGCCGGAACCGGGGATCCCAATTGTCCCATGTCCGGACGCAGAGTCGCCCCATTTTAACAGTATATACTGCTTTCTCCACCTTGAACCTACCGCTATCTTAGCCAACACATCTCCTCCAACTCGGGAGGGGTGGTCCGGCACCAATACCTCGGTTACATGTCCGGTAAACCGCTACTACCTTGACCGTGGGGGTACCCAGACGGCATGCGCGGTTATTACTTGACCGCGAGTTATGAATAAGTGGATACCTTGATACGGCGGATACAGTCCGCGCCCACGGGCATCTCTGGTCTACGGAGGCCATCGAGACTCCTTGTGCCGGACCCTTATCTTTCCAGCCAGGGACGGGGAAAGCTGCGCTGCGCCCAACACTGCGACCCGATGGTTTAAGGGATACAGTTCTCTAAGGTCATGGCTATCGTGCCTACTTCGGTCGATAGCCCCTTGTGGATGCGTTTTGGTGGAATCAAGACTGGAATAAGTTGATGCTGTTGAAATTTGTAATCGGGCATCACCCAATGCTAACCTAACCATAAGCGTCCTGTCTTTCGACCGGGGTTAACAAGCACGATATTTCCGGCATGTATGGCATAGAAACGCGCAGCGTGGGCGGAAATTTCCAATAAAAGATGGACTTGGGCAATTTGCCGAAGTCTAAGTGTTCCCAGAGAAAATATGTTGCATATCCAGGGTAGGGGTCCATAGCACGCCATTAACCCCACCTCTTGGGAGACGGTATCACAACTCTAGAAATCACGGACTCTACAGATGCCGCTTCTTTTTGATTTGGTCTCATGGAGTGGGGGACGAATATCTGCATTGTCGACTTGACCACAGACGACGTGGCAATCGCCTCTGCGCTGAGGGTGGTGAACCGTGATCAGGGGTCAGTTGAGAGTTGAATTGGAACCATAGCCAGAATATAGAATAGACGACATCTCACGCATTGGAATAAGACTTGATTGCAAGATGTGGCTAAGGCTGGCTGGGATTTGGATTTTTAAGAGACGGTCGACACTAAAGCTTATCGGTGGAAAGAAGAGACAACGTTACAGATGAACAGTCTACATGCTTTAGGAAGACCAACGCAGCCGATTTTTTTTTCAATTCAGATTCAGATTGGACCGGGGAACCATTGTGCCAGTAAATCTCGTTGGATTGACCCTCGGTCATTTAGCGATAGGACGCATGGCGGTGCCACACTCATCTCACATTCAGGACAAAAAACCTCACGTAAATGGAATTTCTTAGAGAAACTTCCGTATATTTGATTAACTTAGAGTCTCTTGCATCTCACGTCAACCTCGACACTCAGTGACGAAACACTCCCCAGTAAGAAGAAAAAAAAAAAAAAAAGAACCCTTGGGACTGCTGCTCGAATGGAGTCTCATGCGCTGTCTTGTTCCTCTTCGCTCTGATGAGATATCTGTTCGAAACGATCTTTGAAATGGAGCGACTTCTGCGCCCGTCGCTCTCTGGCCTGTTTCTGCCGTTCTTCAAACTCTAGGTTGTCGGCTGGTTTATTCGCGAGACATGTCTCCAAAGTTCTGACCTTCTTGGCCACTTGGTCGAAATCTTCCCACCGCACGGCATTATCCACCAGATCAAGCACCGTATCTTCGAGGAACTCTCCGTGTTTCCTCAGCCGGCCCCCATTAGGGCTAAGCCGCTCGTTCTCTGGCAGTGCTGGCTTTGATGATAGTGGTCGGGCTTCGAGCTGGAGTGGCTTGGAGAGCATGGCCTCGATTTCTCTCGGTTCCTTGTCTATCTCAATGGGCATGGCCCAGCGGATGGCCTCTTCAGTTATCTCGGTGACCACAATGGCCTTTACGAGTGTCGAAAGTAACTGGCATTGTCCGACTTGAGCTTGGCTGGCTGCCGATCCCCGCAGAGCAGTCCAAGGAAGTGCTTGTCGTTATTCATCCAGTAGGAAAAGGCGCTCACGGTGTCGTATAGAATTTGCAGGCCATCGCCCTCTCGAGAGGGGTTGATATTGACCATGTCATCCCACTTGTTCGCATGTATTGCGTCTAACAAAGCCTGGGGGAATGTTTTGTCTGCTCGTCCCAGCCGAGGATGAGACAGGCCCACATCTGATAGACGGAAGGCTTTATAGGTGGGTCAGACCTAATATGTTTCCGTAGATCCACAGCCAAAGACGAGCGAAAGACGTGCGCGTCGGTGTTACAAGTGGCGAAGGCTTTAAGAACACCCACGATAGCCTTCCCCAAATAATTGTCGAACCAATGTGGGGGTATCCGCCTAATGAAGGCTATGAGGGCCTCCTGCGCCTGTAGGCGCGTCAGCAGCTTGTGAGGAGGCGGTTCCTCCCTGGTCCTGGGGCCATGGTATTTTGTATCTACCGGGATGGCGAGAGGGCTAGATGGCGCTGTAAGGTTGGGGATACGACTGCGACCAAAGTCAAAGACCTGTCCTTGTTGGGAGAAGGCTTTGTTGATAGAGAAGATGGCGCGGAATTTCGGTAGTGCGGGCGCGAAATGACTGAGGGATACAATGGAAAGGGTAAAATGAGATGAAGCTGCAGGATTACAGGAAAAGGTGTCAACTTATATAGAGCCAACTCTCGATGTCCTTTCCCTTCCGAGCTACGATTCTGTATGAATCATGAACAGAGGAGGAAAGTGACGGATGAATGAGTAGATCTCTTAGTTCCTTCCGAGCTAAGTAGCTTCTTTCTGAATCTGAATAGGCTTCCTGGAAGGCGCGACGATTTTCGTCCAACGATGCTGGCATGTGTCTCAATCGGTCATCAGGACTATGAAGGCAGTTGAGGAATTGGCATTGCCCATGCCTGCCCAACTGGTGGTGATGCAAATCTCGGAAGAAGGTTGGCAACGGTTTTACTGAGGAAACTATGCTGAATATATCTCGGGGCCACGCAAGGCTTGAGCTCAATTTCCAACAAGAGTACTTATTCATGGACCATCACCACCTCCCCAGACAGACCGCTTCCCTCTTCTCCTTCTATCATCCTCCTTTCATCAAATCCTGCTGGTGATCCAGCTGACCTGTTCTGCCGAACCTAAATCGAGATATTGGCATTTTCAGACATCGTTTCCATTCCAAGGGAAAAAAGGAATTCTTCCTGGAACAACAACGTTTTGTTCGTTCGTCCAAAGGACGTTTCAAATGGCTGTCCAACTCTCATAATACCCAGACCTTCTGCGATGGCCGCCCTCAACTCATATCGGTAAGTAGATACCCCTCGTGATTTGACCACTTTCCTGACGACCACTGGCTGCAGACGCAAGGTTCTCACTCCTAATAATCCCCAGGCCTCTGCGCCTCAGACGTCCCGCCGATACGTCACGTAATCCTACCTTTTGACCTTCGAAAGGACCCCTCTGCATGTCGGAACCCCATAAACAGGGAAATACTTTTCCGGCTTTTCACAGGAACGACTGGTCTAGAAATATTCTTGCGCTTTGTTCTGGACAAACTGCCGCCAAAACCACGGCCGAAGACGGTGGCCCCCAATTTATTTCACGTTGAAGTTGTTGACTCACGTCTCGCTAAATCTGGCCGACTTCGTCCTCGACCTGAAACGCTACAATACTACTGTCGAAAACCTGCAGATCTCTGACGGCTTGCGGGCCGATGTGGCATCCCCGAGGACGGAGTTGGGGCCAGGGTATAGTTGTTCTCTCCCTGCTAGATCTCGCCTTTTCTCTTTGCTAATGCTAACAAGATTGTTTTTTTCTAGGTAGGCGTGGTCAAGGCAGTAAAGCAGAAGTTACAGAGAGACATTCTCGGAAGGCACGATCCATCCAGTGATTCAGAGAGAGAGAGAGAAAACGATTGTGTTTTCTTTCCTTCTTCCTGTATCTATCACAAGACAACCAAATGTTGAACGACCACTGGAGGAAGGAATAGCCGAACCTCCACCGCCTACATTATTTAGTTCTTCTCAGGGAAGGGATTCCTGTTTTAGAACATCGATTTCAGTTCCCACACCTAATAACATCTACAATCACCCACAACTACCTGAACGATTCCCCATCCACCACTTCTCCTGTATTCTCCCTGCCTTGTCTGGTTTGATTTTTCATGTTTGAATGGCAACTCGTTCAATGACGGGCTATCCTACAATGAACAAAGGTTCGAAATCGCATCGAGGAAAGGGCGAACGTCTTCAACAAATGGCAGAACAACGTCATCTTTGCTAGTGGCGGTTACCGCCCCTGCAATTTTCGATCCGGACTGGGCTTTCATCCCAAAATCGCTTCGCGCCACAAATGTCAGGATTGAGCTATCTGGCACCAAAAGATGCTTCAAGTATCACGGCCAGCAGCATTTGGCCGTAAGTAGCCTTATAGAGCCACTACGCGCGGGTATCCTTACAAAACGGCCCACTATGAAGGGACAAGAACCCAACACCTCACCCGCTGCTAACCTCATACACGCGGAGGCGTGGAAAAAGGCGGAGAGCATGGGCAAGATGCAGGATACTTACTTCTCGAAACGACGGCGCAATATATGTCGTAGGTAGACACTGAAGGTAAGGCTGCTGCTCACTCCCGATACTTCCTTGACCTGGTATGCTAATGGAATGCCAAATAGTATCCGACCTGATCCACGACCTGATCCACGGGTGCGTCTCCCTCGGGCAGCGAAATTATTTTCACACTTCTTCCATAATCACCTGTCTCAATTGGCTGAGAAGCTCAAAGGGCTTCAACGGTATCAATCCCCCATGTGCTAAACGGGGATACTGTCGTCACACCGAATCCCGTCGACACGAACAGGGACAACTTTATACCGCCAAGGGGGTGGACTGCGGCCATGTCGAAAGTAGTTCGTCTCTCCACAAACGCGAGTGCACGGTTCGGAACTGTGCATCCGGGAGAAGCAGGGAATGACAGGATCTTCGACGTAGCCGTCGAACAGTGGCACAGAGCCTGGTTCGAGGTGCCCAACTCGATGTGGAGGAGGGACGCGGAGAGCGTCAACCAATTTCCGACGAGACAAAGAGCGAGGTGCGAACTGTCGGCGAAGGTCGAGTACCCGGACCTCGATGACGGCAGCGGAGAGGACACGACCGCTGCTGTGTAAAAAAGGAGGGCCGGTCGGAAACGGGCTGGTGTTCTGGGCTATCTGGCAGCAAAATATAATACACCTATACGCGGCGTCGGAGCTGGGTTATCGCTTAGATGTCTGGACCATGGGACTTCTCAAGGCTGCAATCCCCAGTCCACCAAAACGATCAACCTTTCATCGGTCTGGAGGCTTGAGACACATTAAGCCGTCTTTCTGAATTCAACAATGACCCTTCAAATTTCTTGGAATGAGTCCAGACGCACAGAACACGCCCGCTGCAGTAGCCTCGCTGCCGGATAAAGACTCAAGCTATGTCTACATCACACTCAGTCTTGCCTATCAATTCATTAGCCAAGAGCATCAAAGGCTTTGTGCAAAGCTTCCAGAGCAGACAACCTGCAGTACAGCACTCCGAGAATGCGCAAAGGCCATCGGCCGGATTCCAACTCTACTTCCTTTTCCCGACGAGATCGCCCAAGGCAGCGGCGGTGATGACGAAGGCCTAATCGGACACTAGGCGACCCGAGAACAGGTGTTTCTTGCAAAGAACCCTACGAGCGACTTGAGGAATTACCTAGAGCACAAGTTTGGTGCCAAAAGGACGGTGTGACTGGCGGCCCGTGAATAACAACTTAGCCCTCAGTGGTGGAACCAAAAGAAGATGTTCCTCAAGGCATGGAAGACAGGCTCAATCCCGAGCAGCGACTTATTTACGACTGGCAGTGGCAAGTCGTTTGTCATTCGAAGCCTCTCTGCACATCTCCAACAGTTAGCAAGAGAGCATGACCTGCCGAACCCGGTGGTTCGTGTCGCCCCTACTAGCTTTGCTGCTAGCAATATCGGTGGCGTTACTACCCACTTGCTCCTCTTTTTACCTATTAACGTGCCGAGGTTTAGTCCCCTTAACGAAACAAATCTGTCTGCAGTACAGAATAGGCTCCGAGGGGTGGAGTATCTCATCTTTGATGAGAAATCAATGATTGGCCTTTGAGTACTTGGATGGGTAGATCCACGCCTTCTTCAGGCGTTTCCCGATCACGTTAATGATCTTCTAGGTGGCATCAGTGCCTTTCTAGTTGGTGATTTTCACCAAATTCCGCCCCCCTTTGAGCGGCCGCTCTTTTTTGATAGTGTGCCAAGCCATCACTTTGATATTGCTGGCCAGAACTTGTATCGTTCCTTTGATCGGCCATCCTTGGCCACCTAGTTCATTTCCTCAAATCGTCGAGGGGGTTAGGTAACAGTAGTCCAGACGACATCGAGGAGAGCTGGTACGAGATGCTCCAACTTAGAGTGAGAGCAGTCTCTCCTACGGAAAATCCGGGATCCTTTTTGTCGACAACAACCGGAGTGCTAATACGAGACGAGAATGACGTCGAGGTTATGACTGTTGCCTGTCATGGATTCCCGGAAGAATGGGGAACCTCGGTCATCCACCCATGACCGGATTATGGGCGGACTATCGGAGAATCAATCAAGGAAGCATCTTCTACCGATGTTGCGCTCGTTAAATAAGGAGAGAGAGAAAGGTTCCATAACATCACATTCGAAAATGACCATTTCCCGGGGTCAGTTCGTCTAAAGAGACTAGCTAAAGCCCGGAAATGTAAAATGGGGGATAAAATCTAATACCTTGAATCCACGGACACCGGCGTCTTGGGGGCCGTGTTTGAAGTTCCACTCGTTGTCGAATACGCTCCAACGATCTCCATCAACGTGAACAGCCCTGGGTATCAACAAAGTGGTATTACATGGGTTAGGAGTCGTCAACCGGACTGGATGAGAATGCACGTTCAGAGTTTAATATTGTTGGAGCGCAACAAGACTCGGGTAGAATTTTCAGAAATTGGAATAGGGGCTGGAAAGGAAAGACTTTCTCAGCTGATGGCAGATTGCATCTATTGATGCTTCAGCCAGCGTCACTTGACTGTAAGAAGTCTTATATATCCACTGCATCCACCTGCCTTTACATTCATAGGTTGGTAATATCTGGAATGAAACTATATTGTCAAATTATTCTTCGACTCCAGGACTTGGTTGCGGTTGAAATTTCTTAGCGGCCCGGCCCAGGTTTTGTTCGTTCCTCAGTGCGAGTGTTTGGGAGATATCCCAACAAAGAGCTTGACAACTACATTATCCCCAAGACAAAGGGTCTTTGTTCCTTCGTATGTGCCACGTGAAAGCTTCCTTTATCCCCAGTCTTTACCATTCACCAGCCAGGTATGGTGCTCCTCTCTCCTTGAAACCTTTGTTTTGCATGATCGATTGTCCTTCTAGTTACCGTGTGCTTTGTATCTTCAACTCTATGATAACATTGTCATCTATATACGCCCTTGTAACGTCCAAACTAGCTCTAGACGCAACACAAAGGTTGCTCGAGCACTAAAGCCCGGTCGATTCCCTCCAGCCACAACCAACTAACATCATTCCCAATACACTTCCCCTCAAGACATCCAGTCAACACCTCCCAATACACATACCATCAAACGCCAAACACCCGCAGGTAAGTCCACTTACCAGCGCCATACCAAGCCTTATTAACAATGGCCGAAAATCCGGAAGCCCTCGAAAACGACCTCACCCTCATGGGGTGCCAAATCAAAAGCTTCCTCTTCATCGCAGCTCTCATCATCCTGGGCGTCCTATTCCTCCTCTCCATCATCTCCATCTGCGTCTTCATAGTCCGTCTTCGCCGAGCTAACTACACGGTGCAGGAGCACAAGGCCTTCAAGCGGGCGCACCCGGAATTATTCCCCAACAATGATGCTAGCACCAAAAGCCAACGGTCAACTACCCCACAATCTGCCAGAGAGACTCCTGTACCTCCTGTGCCTGCTCCTGCGCCCGCCCTCCGGAAGCCTTTCGAGTACGTGGACTCAAATGGTAGGAAGATCAAGATAATCCCCGGGGATCCCATACCTCCTGGCCACAGTGGTCCATACAAAGGCCCTCCCGGTAGACCAGTGTCAAACTATTCGCTGATTGAGGTGGGCTCCCCTTTGTATCCGAATTTTCCTAAAGACTCTAGTATCCAACTCAAGCCGTTAAAGAAGCCTATCGGCTTTCGCGACACAGTGACGGCTTCTCCCAAGGTTCCACGTCCTAAGTCCCGAGAGTATTCTCCGGGAGTGGTTGGGGACCTGGAGAAACAACACCCGCCTGTTGTTCGTGAAGAAGGACCGCGGGATTTAACCAGCCAGTCTTCCGACTCCCGACACTCCAGGTCACTGTCTGCCGAAAGCGATCCGTTTCGAGACTTCGACTCGGTTGGTCAGTAATATGCGATTGACAATATGCCACCAGATATGCCGCCAGGACGTGACCTAACTAGCGGAGGTAACTCAACGCGGGGTCCGCGACGGACGACGGCTATTTCTCGGACAGATGACCCGGCCCTTCCATAGGACTAGAGCTAACCAAATACTCAACATTCGCGATCAAGGTAAGGCCGCCTAACACCCTAGCCAGTTAACTGAAAGAGCGGAAAAGGGAGGCAGCATGGAAGAAAAAATGAGTGTGGGAAGGAAAGGAGAGCCAGGGGCAACAGAGAGTCTAAGAATCAATGGAAGTAGAATGATGGAGATTCGCCCAGCACCCATGTACATGATCTATTTAACTCTCTGCCCACCTAGAATGTTCAAAGGGGAATTGCTTCAGTCTTACCACATATTATTCACCACACGTATACGGAGTAAGGTAGAGTTTAGAGCTTAAGGAGCTAAATATTAAAAACCTGCACTTTTGCCTCTATTATATTGATGTAATACTAATATCTCATGTTAGGTAAATTCTGCAGTTCTCCGAGGCATCTCGATTGCCCGTGTAACCAGACCATGTATGATTGCCCATTGCCCATTGCCCATTTTCGCATCACCGACTACTTTTATAAATTTCGTTGACAGGGCTTGACCATCTGGGAGGCTCTCACTTAACGGCCCGCTATGCACAGTGGAGATCAAGTTTGGTGAGGTTAGAACAAAAGCCTCCAGACATACTCATACACTTAGAATATCGTGCTGTAACGGAAAAGAAGCCGCTAACTGTATATTAATAGTATCGAATGCAAGTTACCTCTACAAAATCTGTCTCGATTAGACCCGTTGATGTTCCGATTATTGTTCTAAATGCTACGCAAGAATTTGGTAAAACCCCATCACGGCTTCTAAATAGCCAGCTTTCCACCATGATATTTGGGTCGGTAGCCAGTGCTGGCAACTGCGAAATCAGCTGTCCTCTTGGGGAATCCCTCGAGGGACTTGGCAAACGCAGCAACAGAGTGGGCGATAAGCTACAAAAGAAGGAATCACGCGAATCAGCTTGAGGGAGACAAAGGGAAGAAGGAAAATAAAGGGTGCAGGGAGGATTGGGGGAGCACGAAAAATCGTACAACGTTACATACCTTCGTATTCACCTCCCAAGCCGTCAAGTTGACGTTATTCAAATCGTCGCAGAGCTGATGGTAGCAAGGATCGTACCACTCATCCGCAACGCCGCCAAACATGTCCTTCTCGTCATCGCTCTTCACACCCTCGGCACCGGTGGCGATACCACCACCCGGGATGCCGTTCTTAATAAAGGCATCGTAGTCGCTGCGGCCGTCGAACGGAATAAAAGTATAGTTGAGGCCCTGCTTCTCGTACCAGTCGACATAGAACTCACGAAGGTCTTCAGAACCGACGGGGTTATCGGCGTTGGACGCATTGTAGACCTGGTAAGCGAAGTTGGGGCTCGCCATCATGTCGTAGTCCATAAAGAGGCGGATCTTGAGGTTCTCCTCGGTAGAGAGCTGAGATACGTAGTAGTCTGAGCCGAGAAGACCCTCTTCCTCAGCGGACCACCACGCGAAGCGGACGCAGTTATTGACTTCGAAGGCAGCCAATTGGGTGGCAACCTCAAGCAGGGAAATCGTGCCGGAGCCATCGTCGTTGATTCCGGGGCCCTCTGTGACACTGTCGGTGTGACCGCCAAGCATGACACAGTTGTCCTGGTCCCCTCCGGTCGTCTGTGCGATGATGTTATTCGTGCTGATGCTCTTAACCTCTGCGTCGATGTAAGCAATCCCATCAACCCTGAGTCCCTTTTCCAGCTCGCGGAGCACCGGCGCAGCGTCGCTCAGTGAAAGACCGAGCGTGGCAACGTGATTCGGTTGAGGGGTGCCGAGGGTTCCGTGTAGAGATCCCTCCTCGTTATTGTAGATGACTGCTGCGATGGCTCCGGCGCTGCCGGCCAGACCTGACTTGTCTCCGAAAGAACAATGTCCACGGCGGATAAAGGCGATGGAACCAGCTACTGACTCGGGGTAGTCAGCGGCGTCGCATCCGCTGTTTGCCACGAGGACAAAGTCGGCAAAGACGGGTTGTCTATCTCTCGTCGGAGGCGTCAAACCCATGGGTGCAGCAGACTTGGGGACACCATCACCGATAACAAGACGCGATTCGAATACATTGCCCATCACTGCAGGGAATGCCTGAGTTGAGACTTTGTAGTAGCCCCCTACCTCAGCTAGAGTCGCGTAGATGTAGGCTAGGGTTCCGGCGTGGCCTTGAATCATGAGTCAGTCAGCGGCCCTTCTAGTGTTGGGAAATTACGTGCGTCTCGGTCCATCCGAGACAGACGACACATGAGATGAAAGGTGGGATTACTTGGACACTGACCTTCACTCCCGATAACCCTCGTGGGATGGTTATACTCATCCTCCGAAAGCTTCGCAATCTGGTAAAGCTTCTTCGCCCTTTTCAGGAGGTTCTCGGCTTTTATCGTATCCTGCAACGATTGGGAGTCGATTGGGATGTCCCGGCCGGCACTCTTGCCAACCGCATCTGCCACGATCTGCTGGCCATTGAGAGGGACCTGAGCTATATAGGAGCCGGCCGCCAATCCGACGGCACTAACTAAAGATAGCAAGTGCTTCATGGTAGGTATAACTGAGAGTCACCTCGAGCTTGGGGAGTTGCTGGAGGATGAGGATGGAAGATGGAATTGAAGTGAAGAAACAATTGAGTTCAGGTTTGGAGCTACACGCGAGGCGAAATGTCAATTGAGTCAAATGAAACAATCATGTGATACAGGGACAAGGGTTCTTCCACTTTAGGTTTAGTGTCGCATGTGTCGCTGCATATGTCGCCGCTCGATGACGACATCTGCCGCTTGTTTGCTCAGGTACGATGCGACTTCGGAAAGAGACCGGAATCCCGAAACAATCAATCAAAAGACGAGCACTTTTATCAAGCGAAGAGTCCCATTGCGTTCGACGGCTTGACCCGGAAAGAGAGAACTAAAAGACCATCCAGATAGTCGTTATCGGGCAGAATTTGTCGAAGTTCGTCTGACTGACGGCCGACTACTATGGCTTGCTAGCGCAGATACTTGGCGTCCTCGCTAAACGGAAAAGTGGGGACACTTCAAACAAGAAGTTCAAAGCGAACTTCGGCGATACCAATGATGTAGCTGGGCAACTCGACTGGTCGAAGTAAGGGAGCACGCCCAGAGGTCGGGGCGAGTGAGTTTGGAGTAGGGATTAAGTAGGAGTCTGCGGCTGGCTCTACCCTCGGAGGTCTACTGGACATAAAACGGCAATGTCCATCCGGGGCTGCCCTCCTCGAGCAGACAAGCACCCTCGTTATATTCTATTTGACAAGTGAAGCATAATACTAAGAGCTACCATATATTGATCATTTATGTAGATTCACTTCTCTCTAGCTTCAAAGTAATTCTTGTCTACATCCATGTCACGCACCCATTCATGAATCATTCACCAACGGTTAAGTTCATTGTGAGACCACGAAGCATGTCCATTCATCACATAGGATATGTTTATCGCCCCTCTGTATAACAATTCACACAACAAAGGGCCACTTGGTCTAGTGGTACGATTCCTGTTTTGGGTCTATGATGGAAACTGCAGGAGGTCCCGAGTTCGAACCTCGGAGTGGTCCAGCCGCTTTTCGTGCTTATGATTATTTACTTTTTGTTTCAATTTTTTTTTCTCTGGCCGTTGTGATGTAGCTCTATCGCATTAGCTCAAAACTAAAACAAGTCCACTCCGCTGGAAGTGGTTGAAAAAAATTATTTCTCCAAAAGGTGAGACTGATTTGCAGGTACTCGAACTCTTTTTTCTTCTATGAAAACTAATAGAAAACGATTCTAGCAGCTAGCTGAGCTTCACTCGTCATATTAGGAAAGGCACACTCCTTCCAACACCGAGCTCTCCTCGACGGCGCTCGACGGCGCCATAGCCAGCGCGGCTACGCTTGACGCTCTGCAGCAAGTGCCGCCATCCAGGTCAACCGTTGACGTTTAGTGCCGCGTTCGGCGACCCGCTTTGAACGTCAACGCACCCTCCCTCCACGAGTCGCTGAGCGGCCTCTCCTCGACCCAGGTTTCAAATAATCACATCCGATGTATATTCACTACAGGATTCTGGTTGCAGGACGAGAAGAGCCCTAACTAGTTGTCTACTCTGGTTTATTAAAAAGAAGAGTAATTAGCCTGTTCATCGGTGAGATGAGGAAAGCAGGATATAGACTAGTATGCCTCAGTCTCTTAAGGGTTGCTCGCCCAGTCAGGTCTCTCCTGATATGTGTGTTATCATTGGTCATTAGCAGTTTGTGTTCTGACCCTCGATTCCGCTGAACCTTAAGTGGACACCGACATGGTATATACAATCGTTTCCACTTGAGTATTCGGAACACCATTCCATAACGACCCCCCGAAAAACTTGAGAACCTCCTCTCCGGGTTGACCTTCCGCACTGAGGCTATCGTAATGTTATTGGTATTATTCTTTATATATGATTCGGTCGGTCGATTAGATATGTTTTCTCAGACCAGCATTCGTATATTACCCCGATCAGTGCTCCAAAAAGAGACGCTCTATCATCGATCCCAGTTGTGAGTAACCTCTCCATACCAACTAGATTATAAAGTCAAAGAACAGGGAAATGACAAAATCGACTCACACTTGCATTCCCAGCAGTGCAGCTAGGGTAGTTACATATGGGAAGCCCACCTCGTACTGGGCCGCGACATCTCGTGAGAGGAGAAGCATTATTACGAAACAGAGTATGGCGATAAAGACCATTCCGACTTCAGTAATAATGTGCATTCTCCTCGACAGATATGGCTGATTTCGGCGGCAAGCTTGTCG
Organism: Scedosporium minutisporum; assembly: GCA_034774675.1. Classification (NCBI taxonomy): domain Eukaryota; kingdom Fungi; phylum Ascomycota; class Sordariomycetes; order Microascales; family Microascaceae; genus Scedosporium; species Scedosporium minutisporum. Next base: position 77,396 of record SJVG01000061.1, read on the forward strand.
GTTGTTCGCCCATACAAGGTACCACCAAGGAATATATATCATAGCCTGAAAACAAATCTAGCGTCAGTAGTATCCCTCACCACTCCCGCTCCCTGCATTTTTTCGGATGTCCTTACGTAGGGAATGGTCACCCAGAACGGGGCCCAAGTGGCTGAGGCTGGCCCTCCTTTATCTGCATTAATTACTCTCCAGATCCCCATTTGCGCTCCGATATGGACGAATATTATTAAAATCACCATCGCCGCGGGAATTGGTAAAGTGAGGTTCCGGAAAAGCGGCGCCATATGTCTCATCACACGGTGATACCGGGTATTTGGCCGTAATCTTGCTTGCCCTATCTGCGATACAACTCTCGTTCGGGTCTCGTTCGGTGGCACATCTGTCGTTGTCGTCGTAACTTGGGAAGTTGCCGCGCCCATCTCGATATCGCGTTCCGATGTTCTCGAAGACGTCCTCGTTCGTATTCTACTCATGCTGAACGGAAATGGCTTGCTTGATTGCGTCGACTCGTCGCGAGGGCCGCGGGGGCCCAACCCTAACCTTGAAAGCATGACCGGCTCTCTGGAACTGAGGCCAAGGTAGTTTCGAGCTGGTGGATGACCACAAATGGGGACACGAAGCCCCGATGATTGGCCTTTGGTTTAAGTACCTTTGCGCAATACTCTGAGCGGCGATTTCCGTCACTAGTTAAGTCGAGGTTGACAGGAGACTTCTTATCTAGTCGCATTTGGATTCGCGCCTGTTCGACTCGTGCTTAAGACTTCTGGCGAAGCTGCCGATCGCAACCGTATTCGGAGAAATTTTCGATTGTCATGTCTAGGATAGCCTGCAGAGAAGAAGAACAGGTAAGCTCGAAGTTGGGGTCTGAAATATCGTCGAACCAAGGGTAAATCAATCCGGGGTACTCGTCCCTGCTCCCCACCCCCTTGTTAGATGCGGTTTTCGTTTGAGTAGAATGTAGCCTGTACTTTTATCCAAACGGCAATCAAAACCAAAGATCACACAGAACAGAAGTACAGGTCCAAGGGCACTGGTACGAGATGAAACATCCCCGGTTTTGTTTGGCTTTCAGGCTAAAGCTGCAGGGTTGTAGCCAAGATTCCTAGACTGCTCAGGCCGCTCTTAGTGGACGCTAAGATTTTAAGCTCCCGGAGGCTGGACCAATTTTCCCAAGATCTATGGAACCCTGCAGAGGTCTCGTGCATCCTTGCATATAATCGGGTTGGGTTGATTGGTTCTTCGGGCAATGAACTAGAGTTTCTCAGGCATCCTTGAATGACAGACAGTCGGCATGACATTTCCGCCACCGATCCACCCGTCCCTGAGAATGCAGCCAATATCCTCATCCATAACACTAATTGTCCCTCTCACATTACTTGAACGATGGTGTCTTTACGAAGTAGAAGATCATGTTGATGTTCTAGAGACTGCAGTCTTCATAATTCTCACAGTATCTAACACCCCTAAGACACGCTATAGAAGACCTTACACTATCTATACTTGCCAATAGTGATAAGCTAGGCAAGGAGTCAAGTGACAGGTTACTTTGGCAATATTACTAGAGAATCTCAGATTTCGTCCTATAGTGTTGAACTATATAACAATGTCGACATTTCCTCTCGCCCATTCCAGCTGAGCCAACACTTGATTCTTGTTCATGACAACGATGCGTTTAATGGTCCGAATCGCAGTGCCAAGTCAATCCAGCAATGCTGACAGGTGGGAAGCTGAGCGTGCAAGATTTAACAGGGTCATGCTTGTGGCAATTGCGAAGGGGATCGGGCGAGTGGCCTTCAGGACAGCAATATTCGCAAGACGAGCCCGTAATATACTGGCAGTTGTTAGGCGGCGTGCAAGCGCGCTTCTCGATTGTAGGTATGCCCGGCATTGCTGCGGCAAGCTGGGCAATTACGAGAGCGGCAAGGACGGATCCGGCGAAAAGCATCTTGTTTGGCTTTGAAGATAAGTTATGGGTTAGTATATCTTGATTTATACACGAGATCAATACGCTTCGGGGGCTTACTCGGTTTTTGAGAGCAGGACTTTGGGAAGTATGGCGGGTGGTCTCGAAGAAGGAGGTCCGGATCTACGACGAAAGATCATAGATTTATATTCTCCTCTCACGATCACCCCCTCCTTCGTCTCGAACCTTAAACGTCAAGATTCTGAGTCCTTCAACCAGTATCGGAGTAGGCTAGCCCCCACGCCATACCTTCCTTCCGCTTGCGATCTGATGAGGGAATAATAATCACGTCCTGGTTAAGGGCAGCATACTCATTGGAACATGAAATATCTCACGAACCATAACCAAAACTTGCCCGGTAAACCCGCATGAGGCAATCCGGGCCGTAACCTTGATATATGAGATAGTGTCACAGGAAATGCTTCTCTGTATCAGTTGGTGTGGCCAGTCGCCCAAAGGATCATTAATACGAATCCTTCCTAGGCTCCAATAGATCGTGGCGCTCTTGGCAACATAGTGACTATGAGAGGCTCCCTCCGGCTTCAAGAATAACAAACCCTCAACTCAACTCATTAGGCCCATCGGGACGGACTCTGGTAAGTCGAGACTTTCGCTTGCATAAAATATTGGATTATAAATCCAATAGCGTCAAGTAACGATACTCAAATGTAGCTTAACCTGTGGGGGTTTGCATATTAGGGAAACCACAAACCACCCGGTCCACACATGATAGTTAAGAACGCGGGAGCGGATGCTGAGAAGTGACAAACCTGGTCGGAGTCGTTGGTTGGGGATGCGCTCTGGACGACCCTGGAATAGTCCATCAAGGTCCCCTCGAACTTTCAGCTGGAAGGCTGACTTGCCAGGGAGATGGTGGAATAATCCCAAGAGTAAACACCGTATTTAACTCTACAAGTCGTTTCCCCTTGCTCGAGTAACTTGGAGGAAACCGGCACAACCTTGATGGCCGTCTATGGCTTGGCGTCCTACATCGCACGCCACCCCTGGCTATGGATTGCACTTCAATATTTCCTTTTCTCGCGTACGAGAATCTTGGCAGTTGTGATATCCTCGATTCAGCTACAATATGCACTGCATAAGAAGCAACTAATATTGAATGGAGTCATGGGTCCCATGCAACACAAGAGAGCGCATGTGTGATATTTGGTCATTGATCAGACGTTAACAGGGCGATTCCCTACTAGCTAAGATGAGGACAGAACGCCTCGTGTGGGGGGAAGGGTTTTGATATGTGAAGCGAGGCTGTGATATCCCGGCCATAAGTGCGATGGAAGATAAAAGTGCTAAGTTCCCCCTCCGAGGTATGCCATCGACAAAAGCGCAAATCAAAGCTCATCCCGATATCAAGAACATCTTCTATTATTATTCAGTCTTGAATTCCTTTTTTTTTTTTTTTTCCTCCCCCCCCCCCCCCTCCCCCCTCCCTGTTTCTTCATTATTTTTATATGCTAATCCCTCTTTGGCCCATTCCAACTCCCCCTTCTTTCACTTCGCCATGCCCTCCTTTCTCCTAGTCTTCCCGCCCAGCCAAACATCCGAACCTTCATGCGGATCCGTCGCCGGCCTTGT
>SJVG01000620.1:0-23132 GCA_034774675.1 Scedosporium minutisporum
GGTTGTTGATGGGGTGGGGGATTTGATTAGGGCGTTGACGAAAGGGTTTCCTAGTAAGCCTTTGAGGCAGAAGGCGGGGGATTCCTTGGAGGATGAGAGGTTACCGTGGTATGTTCCGCCGAAGGAGGAGGACGAGGGCGATGATGATGATGGATGGGCGGGCTTCCAGGATTAAGCACGAAGAGAGAAAAGGAATAATAAAGTGAAAAAGAAGAAGAAAACAAGGCGTTACGGAAAAGGAAAAGGATTTGACGAGTCTTGCAGTCTCGCGGATCCACGAGGCAAAGGTGCCAAGGCGGTCTTGGGTATATCAATGTTAATTGACCTTGATCTTGATCTTGATCTACCTTCATCACATCCCGCCTGTTTTCCGAGCCCGACGCCACCGCTACTACATGCGCGAGTGAAACACACCAGTCTTCGCCCTTTTCTAAGCATATGCTACCACTACTCCCTCTCATCTTCCGCATCTCGTCGCCCCTCTCGCGATACTTTGTACACTTGATGCACTTACTCAAACAACAACACTACGAAGCAATGTGACCCCGGCCAGAGCTCCAAGAGCCATCCCCAGTACCCAGCCTTCACTCCTCGCCCTTGGCGTCCATCTTCTTAAACCTGTCAAGTACTTCCACAAGCGACTGCCCACCTTGGCCCTTGTCGCCGAAGAAGTCGGTGATCTTGACGTTGGTCCCGTCCACCGTCGTCGTCGCTTCGGTGATAACTTTCTCGAGCAGTTCGATCCTGGTCTCTAGCTCCTTTACCTTCGCTCTCCACTTCGCTATGACCTCGGTGAAGGCACCTTCGATGACCTTGATGACTTCGACGGCCTTGATGAGGTCTTGGCTCTTGCCAACGCTTGCTTTCAACAAGTCTTCTTTCGAACTCATGGCGGCCTATTATGTAGTTAGTGGGTGTACAGATGACAGGGTGATTCTTTGGCTTAGAATGGCGGGCAGATATGATTTACCAAGATCCTGTAGGTCGAGAACTGTGTGCGAGTCGTTGATAGAGACCTTGCAAGTCCGCGATTCGCGACTTGAGGGAGAGGGAGACTGTTCCACGGATCGGGATTCTTGGCCGGGTAGGTAGATATGAACTAGCAGGAGACACTATGTTTGATTATAGATTCATATATTCTTGTTCTACAAGGAATGGTATTTCCGGAAATTCAGCTTCTTAAATCCAGGAAATTTCATCACGCAGAGGCACCGCCCGACGTTGGTGCTCATCCTTGGGCGAAAGTGCTAGCTGCCTAGGCAGTTTGTGATGTATCTGATGCACCTGTTCATGCTTAAGCCCTGCGTTGGGTTCTTGCAGCGAGTGTAACATCCTTCGGGCACGATATCAAACAGTACACCGTCGTCTTCTCGAGGAAAAACTGCCTTCACGCTGCCCCCGGAGTAAACATGAACTCGGGATTTCAAGTGAAGGAATGGACCAATAATTGGGGATGGTTTTTTTTTTTCAGACGCCAAGAGCAGCTGGAGTGCTATAGCTGCCCAACGGCTCTGCCTGGGCTCTCAAGATGCGTGCTTAATGTGAGTAGTCGGACAAGAGATTGCACTTGTGACTCCTAAAATGCAGGGTCTTCATGTAAGACTGCCAATATCGACGACTAGAGACGAGAACCAAAAAAAGGAGAGGACACGGGACTCCGAAGACAACATGACGCAATAAGAAAGCCACATCGACGTCTGTACAAGACGCAAGATTGGGGATACATCAATCAGAATCAGATATGCCAGAAAGTACGGCTGTTAAAGGGTGTCTATCAAAGCAGCACTGCATCTGAGTGAGTCTTTTTATAATTGTGTACAGAAGATGATGTTCGTCGATGTTGTCTAGCAGAAGTCCTCTTTTCTCGAGAAGAGCCCTGGCTGCCAATCGCTCACAAGTAACCCCCCACGTCTTTTGAAGCTGCAGAGTTGTCACGTTTCACTTGAGGTATGAACTTGGAGCCAGTCCGCTGGCCCCGTATCCCAGCATACGCAGCATGCTGCGCCTACGGCCTCTACCCAATGTGACCTGTCTCCCTAAGGCCAATGCAGTTGCTGTTTCAGCTGGTGACAATCTGCACTGACGTCAGAGTAGTTGAGCGGGTTCGCATTCGTGATCTCTACTTTCCTATTTACTGTTCAGTTTTATGCGGGGTGATGCGGAGGTGCAGCATGTTCATGAACAGGGTCCTCGGTCAACTAATAAGGCGGCAGAGAATATCGTGCCGGCCGGAGACCCCGGAAGAACGGCACGTTGTTACGCCGGAAGGATTCGGGAGTCCTCCAATTACGCTTGTGTTCCCCGCCAATGCGGAATCGTTTGGATTGTTCAGGTCGACGCCCGAATATTTTCTCCCTCTCCACAGTCATGGGCATCAGCATCCCGTACCTCAACATCCATTTCCGCACCACCATCACCTCTTCCGTCTTCATTGTGACCCGTTTCATTCTGGTCTTCTTCCTCGCTACTCTCACCATACAATTCCATTTGCTTATAAATTTCTTCGGCCGGGAGGAAAAAATTCTGCGAATTCAGGTGGGCAGGCGGTCCTCGATAGTCCGGCCTAAACCGGAGCGGAGACGACACATCGCCAAAGTCCACGAGCCTCCCGCCTCTCCAGTTATCCTTCTCCCTCATCAAGCAGGAGAATCCTGCGTAGTAGAAGAAGTCTATATTCTCCTGAAGCACGAAATTCTCATCGTCCCTTGGACTCCGAGAGACATATTCGTAAACAAGCGCATAGTAGTGTGACGTATCCTCATAGAATGATGGACCTCATCTATGTCGGGCGTCTTCAAAGTCCCGGGGTAGTATATCGCGAGGCACTTTCATCCACCCGTGGCACTGGACAATAGTATCCGCTGGCGGCATGGGTATCGGATCTTCGAAAATAATCGGATCCTTCTGCCCATCTTCGCTGAAACATCGCATGTTATTTTGCATGTCCTCGGTTGTTAGTAGCATTCTTTTCACCATGATCGGTGACTCGGCATGTTCAAGTGCCCATCGTATCTTCTCAATCCTGGCAGCTGTTTGACATGCCTCGACGAAGGGTCAGTGCTTGAAGGCCCTGTGGCTTCCTTGGGCCCAGCTGGATCGTGTATTCCAGAATTTGAAGGAAGTATAAGAATGTAAGTAGAAGTTGCTGTTCGAGTAAAAGCGCATATGGCTGTTCTCCGGGGCCCTCCCCAAACTGAACCCGATATACAACCCCCTGATGCCCTTGACCGATTCGTCTACACCAATGTATTGTCTGGTCATGCTGAGGGAATCTCCGGAGAAGTGGTGCCCAGAAATTCTTGAACCGCATTAGAGGAGCCGATGACTCGTCAAGCGGGTGGTCAGAAAGGAATCGGAACCCGCGAAAGTCCCGATGATCTAAAGCTCCATCAGGGCGAGTGCTCGGTGGGTCATCAGGGATGGGGAGGATCTGATGATCTGGGTACCAGGAAGGTAGCTTCCACGGAGGTGGTGAAGGATCTGGAGGACGTTGATTGTGGCGAGGGCGTTTTTGACGTGAAGGCTTGTCGGAGGATGGCCCACCGCCTCGGCCGGGAGATTCTGGAGGCGGCGGAGGAAGCGGAGGACTGTGGGGCGCAGGTTCGGTAGGCAGCGAGCCTGCTGGGTGATCATTTGCGGCTGACATTCTAAAGAGGGAAGTTGGAAGGAGCTTGAGTAAACTATATGGTGAGGCTGCACAAGCAACTGAAGCCTTGAGCTAGGGATCTGATGTACCAGGGTACGATGGAGGGGGCACAGTCGATAAGACACAGCTGGCGGTGTGTTCCAAACAAAAGGGCCGGCTAGCTCCGCCGTCGAGATTGTTCGGTGATGCCCGCGCTCTTCCAGGCTTGGTAAAGGAGAAAGAATCGGATTTTGTTTCTCATTAATAAAAGAAAAAGAAAAGAAAAAGAAAAGAAAAAGAAAAGAAAAAGAAAAGAAAAAGAAAGGAGAAGGAGAAATACGAGGGGAAGAGAAAAGCAAAGAGGAAGAAAAAAAAGTGCCAGAAAGAGAGGGATGCTGGGAAGATCTGAGTTTAGTATTTGAATTTTGATATTTATTTCCTCACAGTAATCTCTATAGACCCTGCCTCAAGATTTCCTCGACATTCCCGAAAAGACATGTCAGTCCCATCCCATCCTCTTCCGATACCACCTCAACGTCTCCATCCCGGTCTGTACCCTCATCCCGCACCGCGCATCGAGCACGAATGCCTCCCAGTTCGCCGCCTTATCTAAACAGGCCTGGCACTCTTCGATCTTGGCCTTTCGGAAGTTGTCAAGAGCCGCCGCCTTGTCGTCTTCGCTCCGAGTCTCGGCCGCTGCTATCTTTTCTTCGGAAGAAGCCTCTTCCTCGCGTTCCCCCGATGCTTCTTCGAATGATGAAGATGAGCAGGCCTCAGCCCAGGCGAGGACACCCATCTCGTAATGCGTGCAGGGAAGGATATAATCGTCCTTTGTGCCACCCTTGAAGCAGGACCTTGTAACTCGGTTAGTTTCAAATCATATCCGAACTAATGCCTCTTCGTAGAAGAAAAAGAGTAAAAAGAAGAAGAAATAAAGAAACGTGAGAACGGGGATCAAGAAATAGACACTCCCCAGACCATGGAAACTCACTTGTCATGCTTCAATACATCCTCCTCCAACCCGGCCTGAGCCTCCTTCACCCTCCCCAACACTCTCAAAAGTGCCGCCTCGCAGAGAGCTTTCACCGCCCTCTCCTCGACGACGCTCCTGAGCTTCTCCACCACTTCCTTACTCGCCGTACACCTTTCCCACCCTAAGTACCCGATGGCCTTTTGTGCTTGCTCCGTATCCACCCTCTTCCCGCCGTTCCACAGATAGACCATCTCCTGCGCGGGACTCACGCTGACGGCATCTGCCAGATCGATCTTGTGCTCTTTCGCACGAGCCTCCCACTTTTGAAGCTTACGCAGCACGAAAAGCTCAAAGGGGAGCTGCTTGGCGAGGAACCTCTTCTTACCCGATGCCGCGGGCGCCTTTCGGAAGAGCTCCTCGGCCGTTTTCTTCCTCCGCTTGGTTTCTTCTGCGTCGCCACCTTGACTGTGGAAGGCGTCTCGATAGAGCTCCAACTCGGCGCAGCCGGCGAGGTAGTAGTACAGCGTACGGCTCCACTCGTTTAGATCGAGACACTTGAGGAAGGAATCGCGCATGAGATTCCAGTCCATGATGAAGAGCCCACTGATTGCAGTCTCGAAGGAGGCCAAGGCGTCAACCTGCTTCATGTTGGATTTGGGCATGCGCTTAAGGCAGTCGATGGCGTCAGATAGACGTCGTGAGTTGGAATACATGCGTGACTGCTCCAGATGCCAGAATCCGGACTGCGGGTACCGAGCTCTCATGCGGGCGAGGAGCGCATCGCACTTTTCTACGGGCAGACCGACAATCTCGGCCGCGTCGTCGTAGAGATCCGCGGGAGGTAAGATGTCCGACAGGCCGAGGAGCCCGTTGTAGTAGGTGAGGAGGACAAGGCTAGCAATGGCGCCGTGCACGTTAGGGAAAGCCGTACTCTCCCAGAGCATGCGGATACCGCGCTCGCGATCCCCCCTGAAGCCAATGATGCTAAGAAGTTTTGATAGAGCTGGGGGGACTAGGGTAAAAAGGAAAAGAAGAACGCCGAAACACATGGTCGCACCGCTGTGAATGAAGGCGTCTCGTGGGTTTGTGAAGATTTCGGAGTCGAAACTTGTCTTGGTGCCTGTGCCAGTCGCCGAACTACTGGCTCCACTAGTTGCTGATAATGAAGAAACCACGGAAGAGGAATCTGAAGAAGTATTATCAGGAGTTGATTTCGAAGGAGGCAAAGCGTCAGGATTCTGTAGTAGCGAATGCGCAGCACATTCGGCATCCTTTCCAACTTCACCATCCTCATCGTCGCAAAACTCATCATCCCCAAACGTCCCAGGCATTCTGTCATCGGCAAAAGCTTCGGCAAGCGACCTCCTTCTCTGCGCGGGCGCGTTCGATTTAATAGCTCTGATGTCTAACTGCATGATGGCATCCAAAGCGAAATAGGCCTTTCTGAGCTTATAAAAGCTCTTAACACCCTCAGTCAAACTCTCATGCAACACGCCGACGACGGCAGACATGAGCATGGCCTCGGTATACACAAGCGCATACTCGGTGCCGGGAGGGTAGATGCACGATGTGCACTCGGCAAACTCCTTCTGCGCCCTCTTCTGGTCGGCCAAAGCTCTCGCTTCGCAATTGGCGAGCTGGGTCGACGCCAGTAACATGACTTCCTTTTCGAAACCAAGGATGGAGCGGATGAAGCTAATGACTGTGCGGGCGAGGTCATGGTAGCTGGAGTCGCCGTCTTTGAGGCGAGTCTCGGCCCCGTCCATGTCATCGTTGAGAATGAGTTCGGCGGCGGCGAAGGCATCTTCGATGTTGGCCATTTCACTGGCTAGGAGTTCCTCCTTAGAAGGGCCTTCCGCAGACGGCGCGGTCTTCTCCGCGGGCTCAGGGATTTCCGCACCGCGGAACCAGGAGCCGATCCGGACCATATTGAAGAATGTGGTGAATATGTGAGGGGGAGTGAGAGATGAGAGGGGTTGGCGAAAGTGGTAGTTTTGAAGGGGAACTCTCACACCCAGGTGAGGCCGTGGAGGAAGAGACACAGTTGAGGCGACAACTCCCGGTCAAACAAGCATCGGTAGTAGTTGGATATGTGCTGAAAAGAGGAAAGATAAGCTCAAAATGGATAGGAAATATGATGGTCCTAACGGACAGACAAGATGTTACGGATGTGTGTTGTGATATCCTCCACCAGCCCAAATGTGGCGAGATCCAGCTCAAATCGAAGCTTTACGATGTCTCTTCCTAAGATGTGGGCTTGATAAACGGAGGGGCGACTTAAAGAAGTCGTTGAATCAGAAATGCGGCTCGCACGCGCCGGTTAGATGGTTATTATCCGCTGCGAGTAAGGGGACAGGTTAGGAATGTGAAGAGCGGGCAAGGGTTAGGAGATCACGCTTGATCGGGATCGACTCGGAGAGAAGAATTGAGATAGAATAGAAATGGAAAGAGACAAGCACATCACTGATCAATGTATCTATCTATGTATTCAATGGTGTACAAGACCGGATCAAGACCAAGATTGCACCTGCTCCAAACAAACTACGTATTTCGTAATTGTATCAGACAACGCATCGAAACGAGCAGGACCGACCGACCTGCGGGATCGGGCCCCCAGAGAGAGAAGGAACAGTGGAATGTACGGGGACAACGCAGAGAGATACGGGGGTCCCATCGAAATGCAACCAGGTGCTGGTCCGTCCGCAGAAGCGGCAAAAACGCCCCAAAGTTTGTTCGCTAGGGCCTAGAACGAGGGGAAGAAAGGAACTGGTTGACCAGTTATCATTGAGAAATTCAATTGGGGTAAATCAAGCAAATCAATGGTCTTGAGGGCCCTTGACGCAATCAGATGCACCTTCATGGTTGCACTTGACGCGTCGATGCAGTACAGGAGCAGGAGCGGGAGGGGGTTTTTACTAGCCCAAGAAGCAAACCAAGAGACTTGGTGGTGGCAGTGTTGGGCGTGTCAAGTAGCAGCGACATTGATCAATGACGGATATGAAGTGGCGGTAAACACCCACGCGGACACCTGCTCGAACCCTTTAGATCTGCGCCACTAAAGAACTGATGAAAGTCGATGGCGAGGAAAGGAGAAGCTAATGCGTGACGAAGGAGGATTGATGGAAAACGGCGACCCGAATCTTGTCCTCGATTGAGCAAGTAATGGACAGTTGAACTTTATCCTAATAATATATTCACCTATTATCTACGAGCCAAACAAAGTAATCGCTAGGTGCTGGTTCATTCATACTTTGGTGGGGAGTCTATTATTAGCAGGGACTGGTGAAGAAACAGGGGCTGCTTCGAAACGGGTCCGTCAAGGTTTCAAGATTGTCCTTCTCCGCCGAGCCTCTGGGATGTTTGGTCGATTAGACCGGTTACTTTGGAATCCTCAGTGTGATTGATCTTAAATCCTTTCCTCCACGTCGCACGACTGTATGAAGGATGAGGACGATCCATTGACTGTGTACCGAATCCGCCAAGCACATGATATCAACCCAACAATACTTGATGGGCCTGGCCGGGTTTGGGGTATCACCAACACGGTATTGAGACCGCTGAACGACTTCCTCCAGGTTTAAAGTTCTTGGGTGGCCAAGTGGGAACCTGCGTAATCCAGCCACTAGACTGACTGCTGCGTGCCGATTTGTTGATTGTTCTACTTGCACTTGTAGGCCAGGAGAGTTCCAGGGACTTGGTGGTCGGAGAGGATATTGAACAACATAAAGCCAACAGCCAGACATTTTGGTCGACTTTCCGTCGCTCAATTCCCTCAACTGCTCTTCGTGGGTGATAGTGACCTATTATGTTCTCATGACCCCACACTAGGCAGTGCATGCGTCGATGAACTCGACTCTACGAGTAGCATGACAGCAAGGGTCAATACCAATGTTACTTCGTGCTTCAATGTTCTTTTCCAATGGAAATTGACTTGCGTTCTCCCTCGCAGGTTACTTGGTGGTCGAAATGCATGTGATTACAACCTTAAATCGAGCCCTTGTCAGTTCCCAGACGTCAACCCAGTTGGCGGCAGTTGTTGCTGCTATTCGAATCCTCCCCAACTCATCCTCGCAGCTCCTGATCTTGATCGACCCTTTGATGGAGGATTCTAAGAATGAAAACTAAGAGATCCATAATCATTTTAAGGAAAGCCACCATCCTGAGTACTTCGAAATCAATTTAAGTAGAGGAGAAGAGCGAGGCCAGGCAGAAATCAGGTTCAATGTTCTCATCCGTCCGACATTTCTTAAGACAGACGCCACCAACTGCCGCCACTCCCTCTACAAGGCTGCCAATGACGCCTCATCCATGCAATCCAACCATCTGTGATTCAACGCCCCAAGCTCCCTCAAATCCCAAGCATCCCACCAAAAAGCTCGCCTTCCATCCTTTCTCCAACCTAGACTTGGCGACATAATTTACACAAGCTTTATAGAAATAGCAATCGCTAAACGGCACTCCATTTCCATCCTCAACACAACGCACTATCCAAAACAAGATCTCTGAAGAAGCGCACACCATGGCCTCCGCGGACACGAAACCCACCACCGCTAAACCCACCGAGGAAACCAAGGCTGAAGAACCCCAGAAACCGGCGGCCATCGTCGGCGAGGATGATGAATTCGAGGACTTTCCCGTAGATGGTGTGTTTTTGTTCTTCTCCTCCCCCCGCTCTATCAGGGTACTCTCGATTCGCCCCCTTCCGTCTATCCTTGCCCAAGTCTCTTCATTCCCCTCCAAGAAGCATAATACCAGATGAAAAGAGAGAGAAAAAAATCAAACATAACTAACCAAAAATCAACCCTCTAGACTGGGCCACCGAAGACGCCGAAGCCGCAGAGGGCACCGAGACAAAGCATCTCTGGGAAGAAAGCTGGGACGACGATGATACCAGCGACGATTTTTCGGCCCAGCTCAAGGAGGAGATTCGAAAGGTTGAGGCGTCGAAGAAGCGATAGAGTCGCATATGTATTCGTAGAAGGCGCGGGAAATTGGGACGAATGAAGTGAAATATACAACTTCGGGGGATTTCTTTTTTCCTCCTCCCGATTCAACAACTGGGGAGAAGAGAGGGCGGTGTGTCCCTCACGTCTTTTGGGCCACATATGTGAGGGTTGGTTCTAGACGACCATAACTAAGAGGAGGAGGAGACAGGTTAATTCAGCGGGTAGAGAGGATTGTGTATGCATAATCAAGGGATAACGGAATACAAGTTACGAATCAAGTGTACAGCCTACGCACCTTACGATGGGACAGTTGGTATATCTACGGCGGGGAAAACGAGAGCCTAGAAAAAGGCGAGTTGAACAGTCCTCAGACCGATTCTACAGATGCTGTCTTAGGAGTTGGGGTCCAGTTCATTTGTTTTTTATTCATAGGCTTGCTTTACCCAGCCTCCTCTCCATCCCAGATGTTCCTCGTTTATATCAGACCTATTCATCGACCATTGGAGAGAAGAAGTAAGAGAAGACAGAAGAAAGAAGAAAGCCCCTTTTTACTTACTCGACAGAGCAACAATGCCAGGAAGTTCCTTGCCCTCCAGGAGCTCCAAGCTAGCACCACCACCAGTAGAAACGTGGCTAAGCTTGTCCTCAACACCATACTTGGCCGCAACGGTAGCGGTATCACCACCGCCAATGATGACAATCTTGCCAGCCTGCGCTCCGGCGACGGCGGCGTCCAAAGTAGCCTTGGTACCGTGAGCAAAGTTGTCAAACTCGAAGACACCAGTAGGGCCATTCCAGAGAATGGTGTTAGACTCGTCGATCGCCTGCTTAAAGAGCTTGATGCTCTCCTCACCGGCGTCGAGGCCCATCCAGCCGTCAGGAATGCCGGTCTCATCAGAGGCCTTGCCAACATTAGCATCCTTGGCGAACTTGTCGGCGGTGATGTAGTCGACAGGGAGGACGAGCTTGACGTTATTAGCCTTAGCCTTCTCGACGAGCTTGGGGACGGTCTCGGCGCCGGCGGCGTCGTAGAGGGAGTTGCCGATGGCCATGTTGTTGAGAGCCTTCTTGAAGGTGAAGGCCATGCCGCCGCAGATAATAAGCGTGTTGACCTTGTCGAGGAGGTTGTCGATCAGCTGGATCTTGTCGGAGACCTTGGCGCCGCCGAGGATGGCGAGGAAGGGGCGCTTGGGGTTCTCGAGGGCTTGCGCGAAGTAGTCGAGCTCCTTCTTTACGAGGAAACCGGCGGCCTTTTGGGGGAGGTCGACGCCGACCATGGAGGAGTGGGCACGGTGGGCAGTGCCGAAGGCGTCGTCTGTTTTGTTACGTGTAGTTAGCAAATCAAAGGTCTTTCCTGTAGAGCGCGAAGACTCTTTTTGGAGTCCGGGGTAGTGCTATTACGTACTGACGTAGATATCGCCGAGGGCAGTAAGACCCTTTCGGAACTCCTCAACCTTGGCCTTATCAGCCTTAACCTTGTTCCCATCCTTGTCCTTAGAGGAACCCTCCTCCTCGGGGTGGAAGCGCAAGTTCTCGAGCAGGATGACGGAGCCGTCCTGGGCCTCGTTGACCAGCTTCTCGACCTCAGGACCGACGGAGTCGGGGGCGAACTGCACGGACTTGCCGAGCAGCCTCTCGAGCTCGGGGACGACGGGCTGGAGGCTGTACTTGGGGTTGGGGGTGCCGTTGGGGCGGCCGAGGTGGGACATCAGGATGACAGCCTTGGCGCCATGGTCGAGGGCGTACTTGATGGTGGGGATGGCGCCAACGATGCGCTGGTTGTTGGTGATGTTCTTGTTCTCATCGAGAGGGACGTTGAAGTCGACCTAGGAAAGGGAAATGGAAAAAGCATCGTGTTAGAAAATTTGGCGCTTTCTGTGGAAATTTTTTTGAAGATGTGAAGCTTTCATGCAATATGCAATGTGGGATCATGCCATGAGCTTTTTCTTGCTAGGATGAGGAGGGGTGATGGTGGGGGAGGGGCAGCAGCAGCAACAGCTCATCCTAGATCGCAGTTCCGCATAGAGAATGTCCGACACAAATGGAAATGCATAATTGAAGCTGATTTACGGGATTTTATGATCGTGATGGCAGGTTTCGTATCTGCTCAAAAAAGGCAATATTCCTTTTTTCCTTCTCCCCTTCAAGCTGGTGGGAGTTGTGAAGAGGTGTTGAGAGCTTACCCTGATGAGGACCCGCTTCCCCTTGACGTCGACGTCAGCGATGGAGAGCTTATTAGAGAGAGACATGTTGATCTTCGGAAACAATTGAATTGAAGGGAGACGAGGAGGGGAATGGGAAAATCGAATCAAGGAGTAGATGCGGATAGGAGATGATGGTTTGAGGGGAAAGAAGAAGAGGGAAATTGTGTGAAGAAGAAAAAAAGCTGGAGGCCTTATGATGTTATCCAGCGCGGCAGCACCAAGTCGAACTCGGAAAGCTTAGGAACAATTCAACACGAGTAATTTGAGCAAGTCCAATTGTCTTGGTCTTGGTACGTGATGGATCGATGATGTTGTCCAGTCACAGGCAAAAATGAGGGGTCAATCGCGACAATTGGAGGTCCGAAGTGGGAAGGTGGGGTCTGGTGCTATTTTTTTCATTTCTCTCTCACAACTATTGACCTGATCCGTTGTCAATTGATGCTGTCATGGCGGGGTAACGCTCGCATTGGGGTCTTGTTTAACTCTCAGGCCAGGACGGACCGAACAGTTCAGCGCGAAAACAACTGAGCAACTGGCGCCATTGGCGTCCATGGTTTGGTCTCAGTAAGCTGAACTAGGCTGCTCGAGTTTAATCCAATATCAAATGTTTCCATGACGGGACAGGGTTCGCCTAGTTGACTTGCTCCGAAGGAACCCCTTCCCGACATTCCGCCTTCCAAGGTCCCATTCCACCGTCAAAATCACCCGAAGCACCCGTTTGGCTGCCTCACCGTGCTTGAAAACCAAAAGCAGTCCCAATTGAGCTCTGTGATATGACCCAGGCGGGTTGCGGGCTATCCGTGTCGCGAATTCATTCTTAGGTCTTGGTCCCATTCGCAGCTCCGATTATGGCCGTGGTGACCCGGTTACGAGGAAGGCCCCCAACACCTCGGCCCTCGGAATCGCCACTCAAATCTCATGCGGATTGATACAACGTAAGAAAAGATGAGACACACTCCGTGCTCTGTGACGCGGATTATATGCTGGTCATGATGATATGATGATGGTATCGTATCGCCTTTAGTATTGTTTCCCGTTCTATTACAGATAGACTCCGTTGTGCATCATAATTCGACCCATTTTACAACCCAGGTTCAAGATTGAATCCAACCGGAAGCCTTCAGTCCTCTTCTTCATCCATGACATCGTCGTCATCGTCTCCCCCCCTATACTCATCATCCCCACTGCTGTAGAAATCGTCCGCATCCAACTCACTCCCGTAATCCTCCATCTCCTTATCGCCGTCCTCGCCCTTATCGTTCTTGGCCTTGAGCGCCTTCTTCTTCTTGTCGAGGTTGGCCTTTTGCTCCCGCTTCCTCGCCTCCTTCTCTTGTCTCCTCTTCTCCCACCTCTTTTCGAGCTCCTGCGCCTCCTCTTTCGTCTTCCGGACGTACTCGTGCCACATCACCTTGCCCGCCGCGATGCCGTCTTCGACCTTTGTTAACCTCAGCTTCATGCGAGGTCCTAGCTCCACTAACTTCACCGCGCGCTTCTCCACCTTTTCCTCCTCTTCGGGCTCGGCTCCTCCCTCTCCTGCAGCAGCCGCCGCAGCAGCCCTGCGAGAGATTTTCCGCGGCGCATCCTCGACGACCTCCACCTCGGCATCCGTGTCGACTTCGCTGCCGCTCGTGTAATCCGTCATGTAACCCTCGCCATTCTCGCCCCCAATCATGAAATCCGCAATATCTTCCAGCTTCCCCAGGTTAGGTACCCCTCCCTTCTTGCCAGGTCTGGCTGAGAGCAGCTTCTCCGCCGCGTTAAGCCTCCTTAGTGGCCGTGAGAGCCCCGTAGTCTTTGTCGTAATCGCATAGTGTCGGAAGTTTAATATGAACGAACCTTCTTCGCCGTCCTTGTCGGGCTCTCTGTTGAGGAGGAGGACCCTTCGAATGGTCTTGAGCGGTGTCGCTTGGGGGTTGATGGGCGGGAAGAGGGACTGGAAGACAGTGGTGATGAGGGATTCGAGGTGTTTCGGTACCTTGGAAGGGCTATCGGCGTTTTGAGAAGAAAAGTTGTTCATTACGAGCTGAAAGAGAGACACAATTCTTAGCACACACTAATACCCGCGCAGCGCCCGGCCAGAAAACGGTAACCTACCAGAGGGGGTGTCATAAACTCCTTTCCCACACCACGAGGCCGCCTCTGCGTCTTCTGAATATCCTTCGCAAGCGAATACTTCTCCACGCGAAAGTTGAGCGTCGGGCCCTTGGGAGCCAGCGCAACCCTAAGATTAACGTTTCCCCTCTCCGACCGCGAGAGCAGAAGAAGATGCGTAACACCGAGAGGTCCCGTCATCGTAACGTAATCCCGTAGTCTATTCCCCTTCCGTTCCTTCAACCGACTCGCCGTGCCAGGTTCCATAACTCGGCGAACGTCCATGGCCAATTGACTGATGCTCGATCCCACCTCGCCGGCGCCTATCCGGATCACCATGCTCTTGGGGTCGCGGACCGTGGCGTGGGCTGGCGCCGCAGCGGCGCTCTTGGGCTGGTTGGCGCCCACATGCGTTCTCTTCTTAACTCTTGGTTTGGCCATTGTGTTAAGTCCCTGAATGTGTGGTTTGGGGGGTTGGCGCTAGAGAAGGTTGCGTGTAAGTTTGCAACTCAATGTTAAGAAAAAGAAGAGTCCAGGTTTTTTTCTTCTCTTTCCCTCCACGCTTCCAAAAAAAAAAATAGAGGATCTAGGCGATAAGATAAGAAATTTCACTGATTGGGACCCAAGTCCAGCGCAAATTGGTGACATCACGTGGTGATAAGCTGTTTTTGACGACGCTCACCGCCCTACACAAAAGAAAGTTCAGGAAAAAAAGGCCCCACCAGCGAAAGTTCCTAGCAAAGCATTGTTGAGAGGAAGACAAACACTTCGGCGATTCTATATCAGATATACGACGTACGGTTTCGACACTTCCCCGGGTCCAGGATAAAACAACATGAACCCCTCAAAGAGAAGAAAGACGTCTCATCCTCCGCACCCCGCGGGAAAGGCTGCCCCCAATGGCCGGAAGGAGAGAGAGCTGGTAGATTCTGTGGACCAGTCCGAATCCGACTCTGATGCTCAAACCTCGACCTCAGAGGCAGCGACGCCGGCGGAAGATGCGCAGCAGGCTGAAAACGGCACAGAAAACACGAAAGCGAAGACATTCAAGGAACTTGTATGTCGCTCCCCTCTTTCCCTTGGACTCAACCCCTACCCTCTACTTCGACGCATTGCTAGCAAGCGAACCAACTAACACCTTCTACAGGGCGTGGTCGATTCCCTCTGCGAAGCATGCGAGTCTCTAGGCTACAAAGAACCCACCCCCATCCAAGCTGAAGCCATCCCCCCAGCCCTCCAAGGCCGCGACATAATCGGCCTCGCCGAGACCGGAAGCGGCAAGACCGCCGCCTTCGCGCTCCCCGTCCTCCAAGCCCTCCTCGACAAGCCGCAACCCTATTTCTGCGTCGTCCTCGCCCCGACGCGCGAACTCGCGGCGCAAATAGGCCAGTCCTTCGAGGCCCTCGGCGCCCTCATCTCGCTGCGCTGCGCCGTGATTGTCGGCGGTCTGGATATGGTGCAGCAGGCCATCGCGCTGGGCAGGAAACCCCATGTGATCGTGGCCACGCCGGGCCGTTTGGTTGACCACTTAGAGAAGACGAAAGGGTTCTCGCTGCGGACGCTAAAGTATCTTGTCTTGGACGAGGCTGATCGTCTGCTAGACATGGATTTCGGTCCTAGTATCGACAAGCTCCTCAAGTTCATCCCGCGCGAGAGGCGGACCTTTCTCTTCTCCGCCACGATGAGCTCCAAGGTCGAACACCTCCAACGCGCCAGCTTGAAAGACCCCATGCGCATCAGCATCTCCAACAACAAGTACCAGACCGTAGCCACCCTCCTCCAGCACTACATCTTCATCCCCTCCCTGCACAAGGACACCTACCTCGTGTCCCTCGTCAACGAGTTCGCGGGGCGCTCCATCATCATCTTCACGCACACGGTGCGCGACGCCCAGCGCCTGGCCATCATGCTCCGCTCTCTCGGCTTCGGCGCCATCCCGCTGCACGGCCAGCTCTCTCAGTCCGCGCGCACGGGCGCCCTCAACAAGTTCAAGGATAGATCGAGGGATATCCTCGTCGCCACCGACGTCGCCGCTCGCGGTTTGGATATCCCCAAGGTCGACATCGTCCTCAACTACGACCTGCCCCAGGACAGCAAGACGTACATCCACCGCGTCGGTCGTACGGCTCGTGCCGGTAAATCCGGTCGCGCCATCAACATTGTCACCCAGTATACCATCGAGATCCTCGTGAGGATCGAGGCGGCGCTCGGCAAGAAGCTAGAGGAGTATCCCACCGTCAAGGAGGAGGTCATGGTCTTCAAGTCGAGGGTCGAGGATGCTGATAGGGAGGCGAAGCAGGAGTTGAGGGCGATTGAGGATAGGAGGCAGAGGTCAGGCAGGACGGGCAGGACGGGGCGCCCCGCTCGCGGGGCGAAGAGGAATGTGGACGATATGGACAAGGATGAGTAAAATGTTCTTTGGCGTTGGGGCTTGTTGTTTCTTTCTTAGCTCTAGGTTGTAAAAGTTTGACACAGTTCGGAGGAGTTTCAAACATTTAATAGCGTCGTTCACAGCCGTCTCCAATATAATCTTTATCTCGTTTCCGCCTCATTATCTCACTTGTACATATTACGAGCCATCTTGTCTAGATACGTATGTACACAATAACGACATTTGACGTATGCGCACCATTCTCAACATGGGACAGGAATTAATATACCATATAAAAGAACGTATAGAAGTCCACGCAAAGTAGGGTATGGGGTATCCACGCCATCCAAGCCGAAAAAACCATGAACATGAACAAAACATAGAACCCAAATGCGACAGCCCACCAAACAAGACAAAAACGCAGAAGCCAAACCAAGTAGTTCCAATAATCCGACATAGTGTAAAATATAACAGAGGAACAGAACCCGCGCAGCAAAGGCAACAAAAAAAAAAAAAAAAAAACAAAAAAAAAAAAAAAAAACACAAAAAAAAAACAAAAAAGCAAACACAAAAGAACAACAAAACAAAAAAAAAAAAAGAAGACAAAAAAAAAAAAAGATAAAAAAAAAAAAAAAAAAAAAAAAAAAAAGAAAAAAAAAAAAAAAAAAAAAAAAAAAAAAAAAAAAAAAAAAAAAAAAAAAAAAAAAAAAAAAAAAAAAAAAAAAAAAAAAAAAAGAAAAAGAAAAAAAAAAAAGGGGGACTCTAGAACTCCTCGGTAGCATCCTCCCACTTCTTCGCTATCAGCCTCCTCACCTTCTTCGTAGGACTCACACTCCTCGAACTACGCGTGCTCTCACTGCTCACGCGAAGCCTCTCCATCCTCGCACCGAGTCTCTCAACGCCACCCTCATGTCCCTCACTCATCTGGGGAACGTCATCCCTCTCCTGCAGCGGCACGCGCTTACTCGGGCTCCTACCGTTAAGCTCCCTCTTAAGCACGGCAATCTCCCTCCTGAGGCGCTCATTCTCCTGCTCCAAATCCTCAACGAGCACATTCTCCTTATCCTCCTCATCAGCTTCCGTGCCGACAAGTCCCCTCTCGAGGAGTTCAACCTTGCGATCCCAGTGCTCTTCCCCACGCTCATGTTCAAGCTGGAGACTCGCCTTCCACCTCGCCATCTCAAGCGCAAGCCTCTTCTCGAACTCAGCGACACAATCCTCGCGAATCACCTGCTCAAGCTCAAGCATGCGGTCCTCCATGCTGAGCAGGTGCGCCTCAGCTGTCACGCGCCCCTCGCTCTCGCGCGCTACCTCACCGCGCAGAATATCAATCTCCTCTGTAAGCCTGGCAATCTCCAGCGCCGCGAGTTCCATCGTCGCCCTATCGCCGTCGGCATGCGAACTCGCGGGCGAGATGTTCCTGTGCGATCCGGAGCCGGGGCCTCCGAAGAACGGCGGCCGGGGGTGTGGTGGTTGGTGTGTTACGAGGGTGGGAGACAGAGGTCGCCGGGAGTCGGATACCGAAGGAGGCGGGTTCGAGAAGATGCTCGGGATGCGGGGGACGGTGACTTCGCGGGCAAGGGTGCTGTAGCGTAGGATCTGCGATGTGGCGTTGAAGTCGCCGAGGGGGTCGGCTGTGACGATCATTACGGCCTTTTGGGGGTTGCGGCGGTGGCCCTGCGCCTGGGAAGAGGCGGAGGGGAAAGAGTTTGAGAATAGAAGCTCTGTCAACTTGCACTGCCGGAAGGGAACAATGTTGGGCTAAGACGTGGTTAGATTTGATCCTGGCTCCAAGGTTTCCCAGTATGTGTAATAACCGCCAGCGGGGATCCTTACCTTGTGGGAGTGACCGCTGTCACTCTGCATCTGTAGACACTGGCCCAAGTACATTAGACTCTCATTAATCTTACCCGCTTCAGCGAGCGTAGTACCCTGGGTCTTTGCGTCCCTGGCCCTCTCGCTACCAGCCAAGTCGACAACAGTCAGCGTGTTCCCACCCCAGGGATGCTGCCGTCTAGAGCTGCGCTGCCTCTTCTTCACCTCGATGCAGATGAAACCGTGGCTTCGAGATGATACGCTGTTGCTTCCGGTACCAGCCACTCGCCGCTCATGCAATCCAGCCTCCAGAACCATGAGGGCTTCGTGAAGCGAACCACACACAACCTTCCTCAGACCCGCCACAACTTTTCGATCCGGCGAGGCTTCGGTCGACTTGAACATGAGAGGTCGTCGGCGATACTCCTTCGTCGCGTTCGACTTCGTCGGAGGCGTGAGTAAATCGAAAATGCGGTCATTGTAGACCTCGTACATGGACATAACGACGGCGTATTCGGCGGACGGATCGGAGGATACGTTGACACCGCTAACGTCGGGGATCTGCGGGATAGTCGAGGGCGCGTGGATAAGTCGGCGAGGGGTCATCGGAGGAGCCGCGTATTCGCCCTTTTCTTCAGTCTTAGTAACTTTCACAACCTTCTTCACGCGGGTTGATGCTGTGAGGGTCATGTAATGCCTATTGTCAGTCACCCGCTTGGGTGTCTCGGGTTCTAAGCAGTTGAAAGAGCCCCAACTAGGGCTCCTGAGAGGGTAGCGGAATGACCGAAGCGGAGTCCGCTCCACCATCCGAACACTTTTCGGACTGTCGTGGACTGGGTTTCCTTCCGTATCGAAGCGGCGACTTTTCAGAGCGGGTGGGGTTCCTACAATCATTGGAGTGGCTGCTCGGGATCCTCCTCCACACCGAGATTGGGTGAGAGGATCGGAGTAAACACTGTCCAGGTAAGAAGAAGCACACATGATGGATGCCTCCGAGGCGTCGGAGGCCTGCAGCGTGGATTCGAGGGATGTTGACGTGTTACGGTCAATGAGGTTGTTTCCGAGAGAGCGGAAGATTACATCGAGGGAGAGCTGCGTCAAGCCTCGCTGCGTTCGAGACCCAAGAATGGTATGCGACTGGGCAGTGGGAAATATGAGTTAGCAAACATAATAAATCCCAAGAACTTCCCTGTGACGTGCTCACCTTTCCCGAGCCGGTAACACCAAGCGTGGCAAGCAGAGCATCAGTCCCATACCCGCCATGAGGTGCCACAACGCCCTCAATCAGCGGGGCCACACGCGTACACTGGAAGACATCCAGCTGGCTAGCATCTTCCTCGAAGACTTGCGTGAAAGCAAACCTCTCGATTGCCCGGCGCCTGTCGTTGGGGGGATTGAGCGTGATGTGCGTCGGCGGAGCGTCCGACTCGGAGGGCTCAACGGCCAGGAATCGCTCGGAATTCGAGGCTCCGCTGCCATTGTGAGGAGGCCGCAGTCTCAGGAAGACTTGGAATAGGCTCGACGACGACTTTTGGGTCTGCGTCGACTCCATCGTCTTTGATATCGATGCAATAGACCTGTTGATACTAACAAAACAGAGAAGAAAAAATAAGAGGACGAGGTTGCCGGATGGAAGAGGATGTAACGAGGGCGGAATAATCAAAGAATAGAGTCACCGGGTGTGTAATGATAAACTGAAGAGGCCACGATATTATGCCAATCCAAGCATGTTGTTGTTGCAAATGCAAATACTATTCTCCTGTGGTTCAAGAGCGGTGTGTTCGCCGACGCCTCGATTTGCCTTGAGAATTTGTTTACTCGACTCGAATTGCTGCCCGGCAACGGGGCAACGGTTTCGTGGACCAGGAACAGGTTGCCAAGCCTCCCCGGCCCTTGCCAGTGCCAGTGCCAGTGCCACCCTAGGGCTGATAAGATAAACGAGGCACCCCTGCACTAAACTTCAAATGGGAAAAGAATCAACGACACTTTTCAAATTGAGCCCCACCGAACGAGTTACGTCAGCCTGCATAAATCAATTTTCATCCTTCAATTCATTCAGATTGCTGTTCAGTCCATTTTTCGATGCTTTGAAGAGGAGGGGGTTCAATTCAAGAAGACCCTCCCTCCCCCAGCCACTGTGGATCACCATAGCTAAACCGCACCAGTTACTAGTGCAGTCCGTAGTCTTGTTGAGAAGAGGAGCAGACGCAGACTCGAGTGGCTGGCCAGTTAGGGACAAAACAATTACGAAGGACGCTGTCATGGCCAGCACTGCATGCATTAACAACAAACAGTAAAACTGTCGGAACAGCAAGAAGATATTTTGGAGGGGTAAGAACTCTCCGGATATGTGGACTGACTCTGGCCTCATGAGTTTCATCCGCTGCTTCAAGTGCTGACGGAGATATAGCGTGGCAGCCGTGTTTTCTGTTGTACGACCATAAGCCACATCAGAGAGCTCGGAAAAAGGGTCCATGCTTGTGCCAAAAAATTTTCTTTCACGGCATGTTGTCCTGAAGGCTGGGTCCGCTAACTTTAGTCGGTCAAACCGAGCTTTCTAGATTATTTCCCATGAGCGCCACTTCAGACACTAGCCCGACCGTCGCTGGCTTCCCAATGCAGAAATTTTGATTGGGGAGAAACGAAAAGATTGTGGATACTGGATACTTCCGAAGAAAACCGGTTTCCCGTCCGAATCCTCATGTTTAGATTGCCACGACTTCGCATGTTTGCTCCGGCCGGGAGGTGGGTGTGGCGGCGTGCCTATGGTTGGACAGACAATTCATCGATTTTTTTGATGACTCTTGTGCTTGTCTAACCAGCCCACCATCTTGTCGGTGAGTCATTCGGGGGAAGCCTAATTTTATATGTTGCTGCTGATGGGAGCCTGTTCTTGAGCCGAGGAGAGTCCTTCTTCCTAGGGAGGAAGAAGAGGGAGAGGAAGATGGAGAGCAAGTAAGAGGGGGAAAATCTTAAGAGGAGTCTCGTGATCGTATGGAGTCTCAAGCTGTGGAGTTCGAGGGACTGGTCGTCACAGTCCTAAATATTCTAGCGCTGTTTACGTCGTCTGCAGCCTGCAGCCTGCAGTGCAGTGCAGGGCGGCGTCAATGTGGGTAGGTCAAGCAGGAGGCGGGCAGGAGGTTCACTTAGGCTTCTTCTTCGTAAGGTTTGTTAACATCATGAAAACCGGAGCTCAGGACAACTCTATTCCTCTCTACCCCCGGTTTCCGCTCCTTATTTTCCGCGGCGGGGGACTCCTCTACGCCATATAGCGCAAACTCTAACGTCTTTAACAGTTGAGAAAAGGGAAACCGAAAAGTCTGAGAACTGTTGCAGCATACTCGGAGGAAAGCCTTGCCACTGCTCTCCACTTCACGTACCATGCTCGCCAGGAATAGACTATGGGGAAGGGAATATGTCTCGCTGTAAGGTGAGACACAAGTCGAGATTTGGAACAACTATAAAATAGTATAATTACTTTTCCGTATACAGAACTTAGCGTGTACAAGCCCTAGCCATCAAATTGATACGAATGGATGCGTTTGCATCCCGCATTATTGTAGCATGCAGCATCAAAAGCAAAGCCGGCATGGAGCCGTCCATCTTCGACCCTCAAAGTCCCGGCCACGTACTACGTACATAGGTCTAGAGCTGGCTTCTGGCAATATAACCTCGTCCGATGAATCGAGCAAACCAGAGGGCGGATATGGCGCGGGGTCGCATGGGAATAAATGGGGAAACGCACGATTCATGTACGGTGTTTGATGATTTGCTGCCGGCTGCAGCGTTCTAGAGCACGAGAAGCAGCAAGAAGCAGCAGGGATAATAGTATGTAACATGCCAATGCGGTTGTAAGATTATCACGTTTTTCTACGCCAGACAATATTTCTGCTTTGGGACGAGGATGCTTCGACGATGATCTTGCGATGCAAAGTGAGTGAGGGGCCACAGAATAAAATAAAAAGAATAAAAAAAGAAAAAGAAAAAGAAACCCCCAAAAAGTTCGCTCGCGGTTTGCTCCCAGGATCGAATCACTGGTTGCTCGCCTTGTAGCTATGAAAATTGAATTTTCTAACCTTCTGAGCGCTCCAATGACCACTTGGCCACTGGTCGCAGTGTTAATGCTTGAGCTGCTCGGTTGGCAGTTCTCGCAGCATCATTGTATATGAAGTTATTATAGGGAATTTGTATGGAGGGTAGAAGAGGAAGGAGGCAGTGGTAGTTGATGCTGAGTGATGGCAATGGGTGCACCTTCCTGACAGTGGCGAGTCGGCGTCGGAATATACTCGTGTAGTTATATTGTTGGACACTGCACTGCAAAGTACACCTTGGCTTTGTTTGACGCGCACTTGCGGGGAACTCGAAATGGCGGTGACGACAATGGAGCCTGGTTGCCGCTTCAAAACGTCAGATCCACTGCAAGCGAGCCCGACGAACCCACCAACGACGAGCCCGCGCCAGCACGGAGTTAGTCCGGGAAAAGGACGGACAGGAGCTTTGCATGAGGAAATGACACGGAAATGCTTGGATATCTGCACCTACAGTGAGGGGATGTTTTATGGCAGTCTTGGTGCGAGCTGGACGAGGTAGGGCAAACACACACACACACACACACACACACACGGTCCCAGCTATTTTAAGAGATTAAATCAATGATGGGAACTCTCGAGTGTTGTCTGGGAAGTGGATGCGGTCCGCCGTACGATTCGTCGTGCAACTGGATCAAATGATATACAGTTAGAATGAGTTCACACTCTTCCGCTAGCACGGGCCTCATCCTCCATCCTTCATCCTTGTGCTCTTGACTACTGATCGATCGATTCATAATATCAGCTTCCTACGACTTTTGTCCGGTTCCTTTAATAGACAGACAGGGTAGAGCACATTATCCTGGACCGCGTCAGGAATCGTGTAGCGCCTAAAATGTTGCACAGTCTCTCGCAGCTCTGAATACCATGTCGCGGAGGGATCCTGGAAGGGAGCATGGCAAAACCCATGCCTGCACTAGCTGGGCAAGGTTGTCGATCAGTGTCAATTGTAGACGTACAGTAGTGAACGAAGCATAGTGACTGGTGCAAGAATACCTTGCCAACGGTTGGGGGGGGGG
>SJVG01000621.1:0-23102 GCA_034774675.1 Scedosporium minutisporum
GTGTAGGGGGAGCCTGGAGGGATGGGGAGATCTAGTTCTTGATCTGGTTCCGGGAGGTCTGCTGTTGTTGGTTCGTCAGGCCCGAGCATGGGACCGACGAAGGGCGTTGGTGTTGATGGTGAAGGTTTTGTTGGAGCTACCGGCCCTGTTGGGGGTTCTTGGGGCTCTGGTAGTTTTTCATCTTCAGATTTTGACGATGGTCTGACTTTATTCTAGAATGGTGATGTTAGTTTATGATGATTTAAGTTAGAGGGGGCTTGTAAATAATGCCTTACCTCCTGAGGTGCATGAGGCTGCTGGATATCTTCCTCTTCACTACTGCTCTCATAACTAACAAGCCCAGCCATGTCGGTCAGTGGGGAATATCTGTCAGGGCTATAGATCGATTGAGCCAGAAAAAAATTATATATGATTCTCTCCCAATAATACGAGAGACGAATTGCTGTTAAAATCACCGCCGTTGGTTTTAATAGTGACAAATTTATACACTGAGATCGTCGAGCCCAGTTCTAAATGTCCAGTTGAGATCGCGAAGCTCGGAGCAAGGCAAAGTGACTTTGGTACAGTGCAATGTGGGGGGTTCGGCAAAACCTCGGCTTCCTAACACAACCTCCAATCAAGCTTGTCTGAACAAAAGTATATCAAACTCACACGGAGAACTTCACAAGCCTCGTCTCGTCATACCGAGTCCACTTCAAGGCATCCATCGCTCTTGATATCCACCCGCCATCCGACATCTTCGTTGACATTGTTATATACTTCGAATGGATGCCGGTATCGATAATACAATCCAGGGATAACACAAAGGACATATCATCAAAAAAAGTACGGACTTTTGACATAGATCTCAGCCGACGAGCCACAAGTAGTCCTGAGAGGGGGCGAAAAATATTAAAAAAAACCTCTACATCTGGGATAACCATGGCTCGTCTTAGAGACACCCGCTCACCATCGCCAGGAAGACACCACCGGAAAGATGACGATCGACGCGACAGGGATCGACGTGATGACGCCAGGGGCTATCGCGCCCGGTCACGCAGCCCTGGAGATGTAAGACGACAAATCCATCGCGGGGCCGCCGATGACGCGGCGGCATCATCATCGACTAACCATTATTCGCAGCGCCGGTATCGTGATAGACGGGACCGCGATCGCGATCGCGACGACTCGTACCGACGCAGAGACCGATCGGTAGACCGCCGAGATGACGACGCATACAGAGGAAACCGGAGAGACCGCCGAAAATCATCACGCGACCGATACGCCGACCGCTCGCCTGATAGGCGCCGTCGCGATGATAGAGATTATCGTGGTAGGCGAGACGACTCCAGAGACCGTACTCGTAGCCGTCGAGATGGCACACCTGACTCCCGGCCTCGCAGCAGGCATGATGACAGTCGTCAGCGGGCCCAGCCCTCAAAAGATAGTAGCATGAGCCCTTCTTTGATTGCCAATGATGTACGTTCATGCCCCAACACCAAATCGTCGTCATCGTCATCATCACCATCACCCATTACCATGCACTGTGCTAACTACTCGCGCCCGTCGCAGACTGCCAAGGCTAAGTCCACACAACCGCAATCTGAGGCTGACAAGAAGGCCGAGAGGCTCGCCAGGATTGAGGCCTGGAAGAGGAAGAAGGAAAGCAAGGCCGCCAAAGAGAACGATGCCAACCCTCTCCAGACGAGGAAACTGCTCGCTGAAATGGACGAAAAGGCTAACCGGCCCTCTGCCGCCGCCTCACCTGTTGTTGAGTCTCCCGCTTCCGCCTCGTCTGCCGCAAGGCAACCGTCTGTTCCAGCAGATGCATCACCCGCTACGTCGTTCACAGGAAAATTCGATCCTAAAGCTATTGCGAAGAAACCCCCATCCGCTACCGCATTGAAACCGGCAGCCGGATCTGTCCTAGGCTCGATTCCCGGCCCCAACGGCGCGGCCAACCCTCTTTCGGTCCAGCCCGCTAAGAAGCTTGCTGACTTCCGGGCGAACCATGGAAACATAAACAGTTTCGGTTTCCAGAAGCAAGGTGACAAGCTTGCCAGCAAGCGCAAGATCGACCTTGATGAAGAAGTTGCGTCCAAGAGAAAACTAGTCAAGTTGCCCTCGCTTCCTATTGAAGCTGATGACACCCCATACGCTGACCAAGATGATGGAGAGTCGGATGCTGATGACGTCGTTGCTACTGAAGAAGAGGAGGCTGCCGCTGTACGTGCTGCGCATGAGAAGCGTATGCAGCAGGAAAACAACCAGTCCGTCGAGGAGTCAGGAGACACTGTGATGGTGGACGGCCTTGCTGCCCCACAGACCAACGGCACGACCGCCGCAGAACCAGCCGAAGAAAATGGCGAGCCTGCAGCACCCGCGCCCCAGGCAGCAACTGATGCGATGCAAGTTGATGAGGAGGCTGCCGAGGAAGAGGAGGAGGAGGAGGAAGAAGTCGACCCCCTTGATGCGTTCATGGTGGACTTGCAAACCCAGACTAAGAAGAGGGCGCCGGGTAGGACAACCACGACGAAGAAGGCTCCCGAGCCTGAAGCCTACTTTAGTGATGATGACTTTGCCTTTAGAGATAAGGCAGATGCCACTGCTCTCGCAGCAGCGCAACAACCTATCAAGCGCCGGAAAAACAAGGACTTGCCCACGATCGATTATAGCAAGTTAGAGCTTGAGCCCATCAGGAAGAACTTCTGGGTTGAGCCCGCCGAGCTGAGCGCCTTGACGGAAGCCGAGGCCACCGAGTTGCGGTTGGAGCTGGATGGCATCAAGGTCTCTGGCAAGGATGTCCCCAAGCCTGTCCAGAAATGGGCGCAGTGCGGGTTGACCCGCCAGACCTTGGATGTTATTGAAAACTTGGGCTACGAGAAGCCTACCCCTATCCAGATGCAGGCTTTGCCCGTCATTATGTCGGGCCGTGACGTGGTCGGAGTGGCAAAGACGGGATCTGGTAAAACTATTGCGTTCCTGCTGCCCATGTTTCGACACATCAAAGACCAATCCCCACTCAAGGATAACGAGGGGCCTATTGGTCTCATCATGACCCCGACGAGAGAGCTGGCTGTGCAAATCCACCGCGACTGCAAGGCCTTCCTAAAGACGATGGGTCTGCGGTCAGTATGTGCCTATGGCGGTGCGCCCATCAGCGAGCAGATTTCGGAGCTGAAGCGCGGCGCCGAAATCGTGGTCTGCACCCCTGGCCGCATGATTGACTTACTAGCAGCGAACCAGGGACGAGTGACAAACCTAAAACGAGTCACCTATGTCGTTCTTGACGAGGCCGACCGAATGTTTGACATGGGCTTCGAACCGCAAGTCATGAAGATCTTTGCTAACATGCGACCGGATAAGCAGACAATCCTGTTCTCCGCGACCATGCCTCGCATCATCGATGCTCTGACTAAGAAGGTTCTGAAGAACGCTGTGGAGATAACAGTAGGCGGCCGGAGTGTCGTCGCTCCCGAGATCACACAGCTGGTTGAAGTTCGGGAGGAGAAGTCGAAGTTCCTTCGGCTGCTCGAGTTGCTCGGCGAGTTGTATGAGGAGGACGAGGATGCAAGAACGCTGATCTTTGTGGAGCGCCAAGAAAAGGCAGATGATCTGCTCAAGGAGCTAATGATCAAAGGCTACCCTTGCATGTCGATCCACGGCGGCAAGGATCAAGTCGACCGAGATTCTACCATTTCTGATTTTAAGAAGGGTATCGTGCCGATTTTGATTGCAACTTCCGTCGCTGCTCGAGGACTTGACGTTAAGCAGTTGAAGCTGGTTGTCAACTATGATGCTCCTAATCACTTGGAGGATTACGTGCACCGAGCCGGCCGAACGGGCCGTGCTGGGAACAAGGGAACTGCCGTCACGTTTGTGACTGAAGAGCAGGAAAATTGTGCCGCGTGCATCGCCAAGGCTCTTGAGCAGAGTGGTCAGCCCGTGCCGGATCGCATCAAGGAGCTTCGCACTGCCTACCGTGAAAAGGTCAAGTCTGGCAAGGCCAAGGAATCTTCTGGTTTCGGAGGCAAGGGTCTCGACAGGCTCGACCAAGAACGAGAAGCGGCGCGCTTGCGTGAGCGGAAGACGCACAAGGCGGAGGGTGAAGAAGAAGAGTTCAAGGAAGATAGCAAGAAACCCACCGAGGAAGACAAGTCCAAGGCTGGAGTCTCGATCAAGGCGGCCGTATCAGCCATCGTCTCCCGCGACGCTGCCAAGGCGCAGGCCGAGGCCAAGGCAGCCACCAAGGAGGCCTCGACGTCCAAGGATCCCCTCGACAAGGTCTCCTCCGCCGTCAGCGCCATCAACACCCGTCTCGGCAAGGCCGGCCAGCTCCGCACGGGCCAGCCCATCGACAACAAGGGCCCCGACGCCGGCGCCTTCCACGCCACCCTCGAGATCAACGACTTCCCTCAAAAGGCTCGCTGGGCCGTCACCAACCGCACCAACGTCGCCAAGATCCTCGAGGCCACGGGGACGTCCATCACAACCAAGGGAACCTTTTACCCCGCGGGCAAGGAGCCGCCTTCCGGCGCCGACCCGAAGCTGTATATTCTCGTCGAGGGAGACACCGAGCTCGTGGTGGCCATGGCCCTTCAGGAACTTACGAGGTTGTTGGAGGAGGGCACGAGAGCTGCGGAGGATGCTATGAGCAGAGCTCCCGCTTCGGGAAGATACACGGTTACCTAAGTTCCTGCTCTTCTTATTACTTTTTTTTTTATATTCTACAAGACATATTTTTGGTTTCTCCATTTTTTCGTTACTGGGGGGTTTCACGGAGCGGAGTTGATGCATGTGAGTTTGAAGGAAGTCTTCCTTTTTCTTTAAGACACCTGGACAAAACGGGGCGTTTGTTTGTTTTTCTTAGGCAGCTTAGAACTAGCCACGAAGACGGAGAAAAGAAAAAGAATTGTTTATATTCTATTTTATTGATACCTTTGTGAGACATTCTCTAGTGAGACGGAGCGTTCCTATCCCGAACTAGAACTTGGCACTCGAACTTACTTTCGAACGAACTTCGCGAGTTTTAGAGAAACTTTCAGAGCCAGAGCATAGGTAGGCGGGCATATATATAGTACATTGAACTGAATTATGAGTGGTATGGATAGTTTCTTACACAGGATATCAATCATCTAATCTACATTGTTCTAAATCAACCAACTCCAAAACCAGGCCACCCTCAAGGACCATTCTATATTTTGCTCCCTTTCCTCTAATTCCGATATCATTTCGCATTTGCCCCCTAAGCCTTGACAACCTCAAGACCAGACTCGTCACCCTTGATGATCACCGAGGCAGTATCGCCAGTGCGAATCTCGCCCCTAATAATCTTGTCCGCAAGCCCATTGCCAATCTCATTAGTGATGAGCCTATTGAGCGGCCTCGCGCCGAACCGCGGATCATAGCCCCTCTTAGCAAGCCAATCCCTCACATCGTCGGGGATATCGAGGACAATGCGGCGATCATCCAGGCGCTCTTGTAGTTCCCGGAGACGAATATCGGCAATCTCGCGAATGGCCGCTTCTCCGAGCCTCTTAAAGATGATGAAGGAGTCGATACGGTTGAGGAACTCGGGCGGGTAATTCGCCGCCACGACGTCCATGACGGCCTGCTTCACCTCGGGGGCGACCTCGCCGTCAGGAGACTCCTTGTAGGGATGGATGGTGTTCGCGCCGACGAGGATATCGGCGCCGAGGTTGGACGTGAGGACGATGATGGTGTTTCGGAAATCGACCTTGTGGCCCTGCGCGTCGGTGAGGTATCCCTCGTCGAGGACCTGGAGGAGTAGCGCCGAGATGTCGCGGTGGGCCTTCTCGAACTCGTCGAAGAGGAGGACGGCGTAGGGTTTCCGGCGCACGGCCTCTGTCAGCTGGCCGGCGTCTTCGTAACCCACGTAGCCGGCGGGTGATCCGATGAGACGCGAAATGGTGTGCTTTTCCTGGAACTCGCTCATGTCGAAGCGGACGACGGCCGACTCGGTGGAGAAGAGGAAGCCCGCAAGCTTCTTGCAGAGCTCGGTCTTGCCGACGCCCGTGGGTCCGAGGAAGAAGAAGGAGGCGAGCGGGCGGTTGTCGCCGCTTAGGCCGGCGCGCTGAAGACGGACGGCGTTCGACACGGCTTTGATGGCTTCGTCTTGGCCGCGGACAGACTCTTGGAGCATCTCCTCCATATGGACGAGCTTCTCGATGTGACCGGACGTGAGTTTCGATACTGGGATGCCCGTGATCCTTGAGACAACGGCGGCGATATCGTCGGCGGTGACCGCATCATGAATTAACGTGGTGCCGCTGCTGCCTTCCGACTCGGCTTGCTCTTCTTCTTTGGGCAACTTTGCTTCGAGGCTGGGAATAATACCGAACCGTAGCTCTGAAGCCCGGGCAAACTTTCCCTCGCGCTGGGCCTGGTCTAGCTCGATGCGGGCGGCATCAAGTTCCTCCTGGGTCTTCTTCACCGCGCCAATCTCGCTCTTTTCCTTCTCCCACTGAGCAGTCAGCTGCGAGACCTCATCCTGAAGCGCCTTCAAATCGCTCTCGAGTTTCTCCCTCCGCTCGCGGCTCGCAATGTCCTTCTCCTTCCTCAAACTCTCTAACTCGATCTGGATCGTCATTATCTTTTGGTCGAGGGCCATGATGTCTTCCGGCTTCGATTCGTGCTGAAGCTTAAGGTGGCTCGCCGCCTCGTCCATGAGGTCGATGGCCTTGTCGGGCAAGAATCGGTCGGTAATGTATCGGTTGGAGTAGGTCGCGGCGGCAACGAGAGCACCGTCGGTAATGCGCACACCGTGATGTACTTCATACTTGTCCTTGATACCGCGAAGGATGCTGATAGTATCTTGGACGGTGGGTTCGTTGACAAGGATTGGTTGGAAACGCCGTGCCAATGCTGCGTCTTTTTCGATCTGTCGGTATTCGTTCAGTGTAGTGGCACCACAGCACTGCAGCTCGCCACGAGACAGAGCGGGCTTGAGGAGGTTCGAGGCGTCGATGGAGCCCTCGGCCTTGCCTAGTCCCAGAAGGATATGAAGTTCGTCGATAAACAGAATAACCTTGCCCTCTGCTTGCTGGACTTCGGTCAAGACCTTTTTTAGCCTCTCCTCGAAATCACCTCTGTATTTGGCGCCGGCGATGAGAGAGCCGAGATCAAGCGCAATAACGCGCTTGTCCTTGATGCTCTCGGGGACATCGCCCCGAATAATCCGCGCGGCGAGCCCTTCCAATATGGCAGTCTTTCCCGTACCCGCATTTCCAATCAGCACGGGGTTATTTTTCGTCCTTCGCGACAGGATCTGAATCGTTCGCTGGATCTCGCTGTCTCGGCCGATGACGGGATCGAGCTTGCCTGCCTTCGCCTTGGCCGTGAGGTCGATTCCGAACTCTTCGAGCGCAGACTTTTCGGGTTCGCCACCAAGGTTCATGCGGTGGGTGCCGCCGGGAGGGTGAGGTCGACCGTTCGCATAGCTTCGGGTGGCGATGGCAGGACCAAGGTGGGAGCGGAGGATCGGTATCGCAGCGGAAGAGGCTCGTAGGGATAGTATTGAGATTGGTTTGGCCAGCCTGGCCCCGGAGGAAGCTGGGAGTGCTATCCTCTTCGAGGCGCTGGCTAAGAGTTGTCGGCGTGCTGCTAACATGGCTGTGTGGTAAAGTTGGTCAATTATTTAGTTTCCAGCCGTATTCGATGCTTGGTGGACAAGACAATGCAAGCACCAAGCAAGGTTCGAATACGGGATTGAAGTTTGTACAGTGCAGGATTCTGAATTGAAGAGAGTTTCTAAGCGAGGAAATACACTTCCTTTTAACAGGAGGAATTGATAGGCATGACGCTCCATATATAGACTCGATGGATCAGCATCTCATGGAATCGTCATGAGATTTCTAGATAGCTTCAAGTTTCTGGCAGCTTCCAAGCTCCGTTGGCAGGTGGCAGAAATCACGTCGTGTAAGGGGGGTCTTATCGATAAGCTCCACTCGCTCGCACCTTCTTCTTGCGTCAAGACCTCAGGACATCCGGCTGAACCTCGGCACCTTCACCGGCAAAACCTCTCGAAGAAGGCGAAAGAAATCTGTTGCACGCCGACGCCCACTTTTCCAAATAGGGTTTAGCGTCTGAGGGTTTTCGCTGCTGCTTCGCACAAATCGCCGGCCTTCCTACTCCACGAGAAAGAAATCCCAGCAACAAGAAATCCGGGCGCATACTAACCAACCGACAACAGGGCTCGGTCAACAGGATTCGAATTTCCTTTTCTTCCTTCTGATACTTCCTGTTTCTTGTTCCTCCCCTTCCCCCCCCAATTCCCCTTTAACCTCGACGATCCAACAGTCCACTTCGGCAACAATCATCCACAATGTCGGCTCAGCCTACCACTAAGAAGTTCGGCTCGTCGACCCGGGCGGTCCCTCACGCCTCTCAGAAGGCCCAGAAGTGGTATCCTACTTCTGACGAGCCTCAGAAGAAGCAGGTATGTGGCATTGATTACGGTGTTGTGATATATTTCCCTTTTTTTTCCCCTGGTGTTCGATGTCTGCGTGGGACACAAAAATTTCGCTGGTATAGGGCATGGAGGGGTCTTGGGGTTCCCAAAGAAGGAAGGGAGAATATCAAGATTCGAAATCGACGGCACCACCTCCTCGACGCCAGGGAAGTAAGGAAATCGGAATCTCGCGATGTCTTTGAACTGTGGCATAGGGCGGTGAATGGATTCTTGGGAGCCGATCTGGCATCTGATCCGGACTCAATCACACAATGCATGACTCGGCGACACGAAGCAGCTAACACTTCTTTCTTCCTCCGAACTGCAGGTCCGCAAGGCTCTCCGCCCCTGGGCCCCCCGATCCACGCTCCAGCCCGGAACCATCCTCATCCTCCTCGCTGGCCGCTTCCGGGGTAAGCGCGTCGTCCTCCTCAAGGCCCTCGACCAGGGTGTCCTCCTTGTCACCGGCCCCTTCAAGATCAACGGTGTTCCCCTCCGAAGAGTCAACGCCCGATACGTCATTGCGACATCCTACAAGATCGACATCTCCGGTGTGGACACCAAGAAGATCGAGGAGATCTCTCAACCCAAGTACTTCGTCGGCGAGAAGGAGAAGGAGAAGGCCGGTGAGGAGGCCTTCTTCAAGCAAGGAGAGCAGCCCACGGTATGTCGGAACAACAGAGGGGCTATCACGCCGATCACCCCCCTTCCCACAACTTCCCTAGGCGGGGGTTGGGATGGGTACCCCCTCCTGTGATATGGTATGGTTTTACTAACGTCTTTTGTTTCTCTTGTCTACAGAAGAAGGAGGTGAGCAAGAACCGTGTGGAGGACCAGAAAGCCGTCGATAAGGCCCTCATCGCGAACATCAAGAAGGTCGAGTTCCTCGCCAGCTACCTCGCTACTTCCTTCTCCCTGCGAAAGGGTGACAAGCCCCACGAGATGAAGTGGTAAACGAGCAACAGCAGCGCAGGGAAGAAAAACGTTAGTCGATTCTGATTCTTGGACGTCGCGTGTGTGTGGGGTCGGATCTTTGGAGCGGAAAAGGAGATTATGTTAGAGGGCCGGTTTTGCGAAATGGTCTGGCTCAGCCAATTGCATTTGGAAGCCTCACAAACGGGCTTTGGTCTCATTATTGGCGTCTGTAGGTAATGAATTTCTACAGTCAACACAAAAGATCATAAAAAACGACGCAAAAAAAAGGACACAACTCCCCTTCCAGTCTGGGCTGTGTGGTGGCATAAAGTCAAAGTTTAGGGCATACATATCTCATTACGGTTTGTTTTTGAAATTAGGAGTGACACCGGCAGGAAAACTACAGGCAATGTATTGATGGCTAGCCACAGGAAACGGCCAACAATGTGATTTTAGTACCAGTTCCTACTATGTGATACGTGATGCGTAGCAGATGCTATGGAACATAGTAATCTCTATTATGTGTTCATTTATTTATTTTCTAAGCTTCGGGTTGCTACCATCGGTTGCAGACCTCCCGTAAATGCTCAGGTATGTATATTATACATGTACAAAACTAAGTACGAGGGGTGTCCATTTACGAGACTGGGTTTCAGAGTTTCCTGTCAGCCCAGCTCTCAATGATTCCAGAGAGACTGGCCTCGTAGTGCTTGATGCTAACTTGGCCAGTAGCCTCGTCGACGGTGGTGTTGGCCTGGACGAACACCTTTCTCGGCTGCTTGTTCTCTAGGACAACGTTCCTGACCTTGGTGCCCCAGAAGTCCTTGTCGACAGTAGTCATGTCGGTGTAGAATTTGGTGCCGTTTTCTACATCCGCGGTGCTCTTGTAGACATGCAACTTCTGGAGGTATTTACCAACCGCTATCGGACATGTCAGTTAGTAAAGATGAGTCGAACGGCTATGGAAGGAGCCAGGACGTACCATCCCGGCCAGCCGTCAGGATCTTGGAGCGGTCAAGCTTGATAGTCAAGTCGGACAAGTCATCGTTCTTGTACTCAAGCTTGCAGAAATCGTCACCCGCTTGGAGGAAACACTAGATAGCCGTGGTTAGCGTGAATGGCATAGGAGACATGGCACCATAGCACCCATACCTGAAGGATAGAGAAGCGAGCCTGCGAATGGGCCTGGCCCCATTTCTGGCTCTTCGGGTCCCACATCTCGAGAGAAACCAGGCCAGCTCGAGCCATTGAGAGGTACGAGGCGTAGAGTACATCGCCGGCCTCGCCATCGATATCATTGGAACCATCTCCAAAGCCGAAGATCTTGAGGACGGGGAATTCACAGCTCAGGTACATCGCAACAAGCTCGGCTCGGCATTCCTAGTGTCGACTTGTCAGTACTCCCAGTAATCTAGCCTTGTTTTCCCCTGTCTGAGATCGGATACATACTTCATATGAGGCAGCAATGCTTCCAAATACGGAGCCCCAGGTCTGGCCGGGTTTGTACCAGGTTGTGATGGGCTTGTCAGTCAACGGGCTGACGGGAGGGTTGGCGTGGTCGAAGTTGTAAACACCGGTGGACGTCTCTTGAAGAAGCTTGCCGCATCCATGGCCTACTCAAGTTAGCCACAACAACTAGGCAGACGAAGGGAGAGAGCACTGACCGGTAAGTTCGTGGAGGCCAACTTGAACCTCGAAGGATGCATCGCGATATTTCTTGTAGAGCTCGAGGTCAGCCTCGGCGATAAACGGAATCTTCTCATTTGGCGCCTTGGCACTGAGAACATTTCCTAGCGAAACATTCTTGAAGCCTTCGGTTTGTCGAATGTCATCATAATTCGGGCTATAGTTTTTCAAACGTTAGTCGTGCGCTAAAAAGGGATGATTAGAAGAAACTACTCGGGCGACTAACATGTTGATGCCGGCAGGAATGCCAGAACCTAAAAGCAATTGACGTTAGCCACGCGTTAAATTGTCCCGGATGATCCCAAGTGGGTAACTTACCGGCAAATGTCAAAACCTCCAGTGAGGTAAAATCGGGGGACAAAAAGGCATCTTTCTCGAAATCTTTATTCCATGGAAGAAGGGGGATGAGGCTTGGGGCGGATGCCACGAGCTCAGAAAAGGCCCGCGTGCGTTCCACTATTCGTCGGGGTTAGACCGGCCATTCCGGATAGAGACAGGTGGTGGTGTTCTTACAGTTTACGACTACGGAAGTATGCTATGTTAGTCTCGCTTTCACGTTCAGCAACGTTCTCATCTTTTGGGGTTCAACTAACCAGCAGCGAATCCTTCCCATTCGCCTCTAATGCCAGCCGGATCCCGGTAAGTTTCAATGAAACCGATGTTGCATTCAACCATGGGACCCTTATCCCGAATCCAGAACCTCTGGCTATCCTTGAACTCGAGCAATGAGCCGCTCTCAAAGGATTTGGCGTACGCGGTGTGCATATCTTTTTGGGTATCGTTGTCGGCATTTTCGGCGGCCTTCTTCATATATTCTGCAATGACCTGCATCTCCTTGGAATAGTCTCCGAAAGTGAGCTTGATCGTCTTCCCCTTCAATGGACCATCCTCGACGACGAACTCGGTTTCCTTGCCGATATCACCGCCGTTAGAAGGTACTTGGGTAACGGCCGCGGCAATGAGGAGTTCGAAATGGCCGTCATTAGTCTTGCGTAGCCTGGTGTTTTCCGGCAACAGACCCTTCTTTTCCATCCAGTTCGAGACAGCGTCAATCTCTGCCTTGGTGATATCTGCGGTTTCCGGGTAGTAGGTCGTCATGTGGCCGTCGTCACCGTATCCCAGATGCATCAAACCCTGCTTGTCAGAACTGAAAATGGCACCATTGGTTGCTTTGTAGAAGCCTTCAGCTTTCGGAGAGGTGGCCGCGAGGGCCTTGAACACGCTCTCATCGCATCTTGGGATAAACTTGGAGTCTCCGAAGCTCTTATAGTTGCCATTGTTACCAAGGAACATAGCAGCATATTCGAGGAA
Organism: Scedosporium minutisporum; assembly: GCA_034774675.1. Lineage (NCBI taxonomy): Eukaryota > Fungi > Ascomycota > Sordariomycetes > Microascales > Microascaceae > Scedosporium > Scedosporium minutisporum. Next base: position 12,362 of record SJVG01000621.1, read on the forward strand.
GGACGTCAGATCCTTCTCACTAACGCCGGCCTTCTCAGCCAGAGAGGCCCAGTTGCCATCGGATGCTTCATGAAGGCTCAAAATGAAATCGTAGATAGCCTCAGATTCGGGCGAGATCTGCCTCAGCACAATTCGAGTGCCAGCAAATGCGGCCCTGGGAGGGAGGGGAAGGAGGGGTAAGCATGTAAGCAAGGGATCAAGAGTCTGCGGGGTTCGCCCGGACAGCTCGCTAGGCTAAGATTATGGAGGGAGATCAAGAGTCTTACTTGCTAATATAGTGAGCATAGCGCTTCTGCTTATCACTCAAAGCTTCAAAGTGCTTCTCAATCTCGAGCCTCACGACGCTTGGGGGGGAGTCGGCCAGGTAGTGCTTCAGGTCCTCGGTATTCATTGTTGCAAACTGACGGTAGGCGAAGCGAGGGGTAGCTGTGTGTAAGCTAAGGTGGGTCGGTTGCGGTTTGGAAAGATTGCGGCGAGTATAGGCAGAGAATGACTTAAGGGAAGACGGTAGCGGTTGTTGAGTGGTGATGTGTTTGGGACGAAGATGGCGTATATGGAGGATTGATGAACCTCGAGATGGCATCGAGGACCAGGAACGAAGGAGCGTGGCGGATAACACCGGTTGCCCTAGTCCGGCTGCAAAAGTGCAGCGGCGGGGAAGACTCATTGGATCAGGCTGGCAGATATGCGCATCAGGTCACAGGTGCAGTTACTAAACCTGAACCAACAAACAAAGGGTCCCAAGCAAACTATGCTCTCGAATGAGGGGAGGTAAGACCAAGCAAACTGAGCTTTCCTTGCTTACGTACGAAGCAGGTCAAACGCAAAAGTGGCACGCCGAGGTAACAATTGAATTTTGGACCTTCCATAAACGTCCGGAGGGAACTTTCTCCTTCCTCAAACTATTTTCTGCACCTACCCTTTCAGAGAAAGAGTACGAGGGTTCAAATGGCTGCCTGGAAAGATTTGATGATTTGATGGCATGTGCTCATCAATTGGAAATTTTCCCCTGGAAGGACGCACAACTGCGCTAGTCTTCATGGCAAGGCGGTGGTCCCTGTGCCTGAGGCACCGATCAATAACACCACCTAGGTTGGTGGGCAGCTGGGGCCAATCGATCTTTCCAACAATTCGGGTTTCAGGGTCTCAAGCAGGGTCTAACGGTCTCAGGGTATTATTAGAGGTGCCATTGAACATCCCCGCTGGACTGGATCCGGGATGTTCGGGGATTTAATCCTCAGGGAACCATGGGCCTGGGCGGCCGGGTATGCCCAACAGCTTAAAACCAGGGCTCTTTCTCGCTCCTTATTTTTGAAGCATCATTGCTCGACTCCTTGCGAAGCAGGTATGTTGGGAGCTGAGCTTATTTAAGTTGCCCAACTCTGTTCTCGCATGGCCAGGCAGGCAGTTCTGGCAACTGCCGCCTGGCTGTAAAGACTACGAAGTAGGCAGGAAGCTGGGGCTTCTCTGGCTTTCTATCGACGAGTCATCTCATCATCCGAAATCAAAATGGATCGATGCGTGCTGAGCGACACTTTCGGGACGCTCCAAAAGCTTCCCCGAATAGGACGGATCCCTTACGGCAAATGTCTAGCAAACATTTCCATAGACTTACCTCTGTGAAACTGTTCCAAATATGCAATGCGCTCCTGTTTCCATGATCAGCTATCTTGGTACAGGAGAAAGATGCAAGTCTATCAATCTAGAGGAGTGGCTACTTTCGAAAGGCGCAGCGCAGGTATGTCGACCACATTTCGGCATCCCACAGCTTCACTTCCGGGAGAAGACTCTGCATGTCAGCCAGGTTGGCCAACAGGCCACAAGACCACATGACCCCATTGACTGCGGGCACCCCGAGAAAGCAACATGGACGGGGCAATGTGCATAACATGTCAAACGCAACACGCCGTCTATTAAATAACCAAACGCAGCCTGCCGCGTCTGTTACCGCAAATCCAGGGTGACGAAATTGTGAATGTTTGTTTAGGCAATGAGTCGCCGATATCAAGGGTGGTGGCTCGAAAAAAGCATTCTATGAAGCAGATATGAAAGTCTCAATGCCTACCCGGAACCCCATGTTGATCCTTAATTACCCTCGCGATCCCGCCGGGTCTCCGGTGTAAATCCTAATATAGAGACGCATAGAAATGTGAAGATCAGACGAAGAGAGTTCACGTCAACATATTTTGAAGGTGTTGAAGGCGGTGGATTTTGCTAGGATACCTGGCTCCACCGCCCCTTCTCCATCGAAATGAACAAGATATGTAATGGTTAGGATGAACATTCGACCGTGGCTATCGACCCCGGGTCCCCAAATACTCACCCCACCATTATACGAAACCAGTCATTGACATGTAAAGTTTCTCCAGGCTTCGACCCATACATCCCACACTACAAGTACATCTTCGCATTCGATCTGGGGACTGCAGATATCGCCGAAGAAGCCGTGCTTGCGAGCCATTTTGGGCGTCACACCTTCGCTTGCGCAAACTTGCTGCATGGTCGAAGCGGTGTGAAGATGAAAAAAGTAATAACATACGTGAGAGGCTTATGAAGACTCTTAAGGACAAGGGAGTTACGAAGCAAGGATCGAGAGTCTTCGAGGATCGGGGAAGTGATACATGTAGTCGTCGGCAGAGGTCCTTGCTGCAAGAGCTCAGGATTTTCATCACGATGGTTGGTTGATGGGCTGAGGACTTCGGAATTTGAATTTTTCTTCTTTCTCTTTCTTCTTTATGTTGGCAACCGTCTTTTAGTGGTCTCTGAAACTGGGAAGTGGAAGGATCTAGGTGGGAAGCTGGGGAGCCTCTCGCGAATACAAATGCGTAACCATTTATTGCAATAGACCTCATTGGTCCACAGCATTTCTCTAGCAAACAGACAGCGGGGCCTTTAAAATTTGGGGGTGGGCTTGGATGGCAAGGTCCTGTGCTCGCGGAATATACTGCCCGCCCAGCAATGTTGATCAAATACCTCGTACACGCATAAAGTGCAAGAAGGGGTCATCAACTTGCCAGTCCCTCATCGGTAGACACCCGCTTGCTTCGTACTTTGTAGCAATTATTCAGAATACGTGGAATTAAGTGTGGGCTTACAAGAAGAGTGCCCTAGAACTTACAAAGTGGAAGTGGAGAAGCTGATGCCAATGATCGTGTCTAAACCATCAACTAAAATTCTTGTCGTTTCGTACTAGAGAGAAAATTAGCACACGTTAATTGCCTATGAGTAATAAAGGAGAGACTCGTATCATCCGTGTACCCCCAATTCTTCGGGGGCCTGTACTTCGCGCTAGTGTTCATTATTGAGCATCAGCCACGCTCCGACTTCCAAAGGGGGTCTCCGAGCCAAGTCCGGAGCATTCGCCCCGGCTTTAGGAGAAGTAAGAAGAAGAAGAGGAAGAAGAAGCAAAAGGGCAGGAAACCAAGGTCGGTCAAAACTCACAAGTAACATAGGGTGGTATTGGAAACATCAAAACGTCCATCTTTCAGCAAACTCTCGGCGTCCTCTCTGTATTACTGAGCATAAAATTCAAGCCGACTGGCGGTACCGTACAGGGCTAGTCGCAGGTCACCCCCACGCTAAGAGTCAGGCCCTTGTCATCCCACCCAGACTTTGGGGAAGGGACAGATGCTGGAAGTCATGCAGAGCGGGGACAGTGGGGTTAGCTTGCTGTTGAGTTGAGTCGATCGTATGAATGTCAGAGCTGGTACTCACAGACTCACAGTACGCTTTGATGACATGCAGGGTACCCCAGGCTCTTCTGCTTCGTAGTATTATTATTTGTACGAAGAAGGCAAGGGGTCTCGTACCACCTTTCATGGTCACTCGCCTGGTTGACGGAGAGCTCCTGCTGGTATAACAACCGGCAGGCTACAGTAGCCTACAAGTACGAAGTACTTCGTACGAGGGAAGAGAGGACAAGAGGAAAGTGAATCCCAACACTCTGGTAACTATTCCATCGCGCCCTCCAAAAGCTTCAATCCTAGATTGGAGTTCCCGTCTTAGATTTGCGTGCGGGAGTGCACTAGCCCAGCCTGCTCAGCCATGCTGTGGCCATCCCCAGAATGTGACATGTCTCTTTTCCCCTTGCGAACATGTCGGTGAGGCCAACGGCTGGGTCCGGCTAGGGTTTGCTCCTTTTTATCACACCGATCGACTCCTCGGCAGGATCATGGATGTACACTACTGTTTTAGAGGTTCGACCTAGTAGCGAGGTCCATTTTGGGGAGGATGCATACATGAGGAGCTGCGGACAGCCATTGAGCTTTGATATATTACATTTCGACGAGTTACCTTATTGCCAGTCGTACCGGGGAGCCGTCGCTAAACATTGAGCCTCTTGCCGCAACTCCTCAGATGCTGTTTTTGGCAATTACATCCTGAAAAAGACGGGAAGTCTCTCTTAGCCGTCCTTCTATCAAGCCGCTACTTCTAAGAATTGTACTTACTCCCTTAAATCGAAGTATTCCCGTCGGCTTATGTGAAATTTCTAAGCAGGAAGCAGCGTTCAAGGCCCGCGCCAGCCGTGAGTCCATCCAACCTTCTTTCTACCCTCAACCCCGCCCATCACAAGACCTCCTACTGATGTCATCGTAACGACGCCTGCTGTACCATCATCCACTCTCAAGCAAACATGGATGCCTCCTTCAGTTGCAAATGGGTATATTATTGTAATCAAACATTCATTGATTGATGTTTCAACTCGTTTGCCTTCTACTGTGTGTTTGCTCTTTGTCTCCATCAACGTTTGAAGCAAATCCCATCATTGATCAATCCGTGGATCCGCCAAGCCATACGTCCGCGTTGTTTTGTACTTGTACAACACACTAGGTTTCTCCCACGCCATTTCTTAGACAGCCCACCACCAGTCTATCAATGTGACGAAGTATTTTTTTTCAACAAGCAAGAACGGTCCGGGGTAAAAGGTGCGTCGTAGTAGTGCAGTAGTCATGAGGTATCTCTACGAAGTACACGCCTCCTTCCCTGGAACTCCCTTTTACCCCCAAACCTATTCCCACTTTGTGATCGGGGGCACCAGGCGGGGGGGTTCAACTTCTCTTCCCATTCGCCAACGTCCCCTACCGGAATTAGACACGGCGGGGCCGGGTCATCAATATTGGGAGTGAGCCGAGACTTTAGAAGCTTTCTTTCTTGGGGTCGTGACCAACTGCTGCGTAGTGTTAGTGTCCTCTACGAAGAAATACTTGTACGATGGGGGTGTAGCGCACGACGTATGAAGTAGGATCAATGTACGATGTATTATTAGTTGCCGTTTGGCAGACCCCCTTCTTCCTTCTTCCGGAACTGGACGCCGACTCCATCCTTCTTCAGGTAACTTGAAGCCCACGAACGACAATTGGACCCCCATGCCGGACTTCATGAGGGAAACTCGCCTCGCTCCCCCCAAACCTTGTTTATAATAAAAAGGATACCGCAGCGCCATTCATTGTTGCTTAGCCCTGGCTGACTACTTTTTCCCCTTGTCTCTGGAATTTCGGTTTCTACTTTTTTATTTTTTAATTCCCCTTTGATTTGTCTGCTTTATTGTTCTTCCCGTCTTCCATTGTCCTTTCAACCTATAAGTGGCTCTTTATTCTGTGGGCCTCGTTTGCTCCTGGCTCTCTCCCTATCAAATCTCTCCAACCTGCTTCCTCCCGCGACCACTCCGAAAGACGGCCACGCTTCCCGCCGCGGCAGAACAAACAAATCATTATATTACAATGCAATAGCTGGTGACACTCTTCCACGAGAGACAAACCGCACTTCAATTTACTTATAAAAAACCCGATATCCCGCCCATTCCTATTTTCCCTGTCCACTCTCTCACAACTACGATGCTCTCCGTTGATTCCCCCATCCTCGTCACTGGGAACACTACCCCTTCGACCTCCTTCACGAAAGACATGTCGCCGAATGGATCCCATACCCCGGGCCGCGTCCACGTAGCCCAATCGGCAAGGGGGCCGACCATAGCGAACGGCCCCACCGACGCCACGCTCTCTGGTGGCAGGACGACGAAGCCCCATCATATCTTCCTTGTCACAGGTCCAGCCGGCGTTGGAAAAAGCAGTGTGGCTGCCTACCTGTCGAAGAAGCTCAATTTCCCCTACATTGAGGGCGACGAGGTTAGTCTCCATTGAACTCTTTGACATACCCGCGCCATGAAACGCATCCCCGTCTCCCCGTGATCCTTCTCTCCCCACCCAAGGCGTGTAAGTCGCTAAATCATTCGAAATCAGTTCCACCCCAGGGCCAATGTCGAGAAAATGAGCAACGGGATTCCCTTGACTGATGCCGACCGCTGGGACTGGCTCACTGCGCTCCGGGAAGAGTCACAGCGAAGAATACGGGCAGGCTCTGAGGGTGTTGTCCTCACATGCTCAGCACTGAAGCAGAAGTACCGCGACGTCATCCGCGTCGCTGGTTATTTCGACCATTCACTTCTGATCCACTTCATCTACCTCTCTGCCCCCGAGGAGCTTCTGCTTGAACGAGTCCGACTAAGGCAGAACCATTACATGGGTGCCAATATGGTCCACAGCCAATTTGAGGTCCTCGAACCCCCAGGTCCCAACGAGAGAGACGTCATCAGCGTAGATGTCAGCCGAACCCTCAACGAAGTCCAAGAGGACGCTTTGAGGAAAGTTTCCGAAATTCTTGCCAACGAATCGGATTCCCGTGTGAACGAGTAAAGCGCATTTTGCACGTACGAGTGTGTTTTCCTGACAGGAGTTTTATTTTAGTATTTTTCTTTGCTGGTGTTTTCCTACTCATTTTTGCTGGCAATTCCCTCTGTCTCCCCAGCAGATGTCTTGTGCACGCCACAACAACACACGGGCGTTCTCGGTTGGTGTCTTCCTACATTTGCTTGAAGCTCGGATTGGAATCGGGATTGGGGTTTTCGGTGTTTGATGAAGCATAATTTTCTGGGACAATCTTGATGAAATATGTATACGTATGAGATGGTTTCATTTTTTTGGGTAGTCATGATGGTTTTCGTCCCGTCTTTCTCCATGTACGCTCTATTGCCAAGTTCGCTACGAAGTACGTTGCTACAAGGTTTTACACGTCTTTCACAAGATGCATCATAATACACAAACAGGCGTTTCCTTAACACACTCTTGTCTCATTCTTCTATCATCCCCAGGACTGTTTTCCCGCTCTAGGGTTACATGTATTCCGTCCTCCTTCGCATTCGACTATTTTCTGCCAGTTCCATAGGTTATCGCTCCACTCGTATTTGAGCGCGAACTACCCTGGGACGGTTTGCAACTCCAACTCAACCCCTCTCAGGGTGTCATTAATGTCCACGATGGAACCAGTCCCAGTCCTATGCTATATGTCGGTTCTGCAATAGACCCATGCCGACCGAGCAGGCGCACCCTGTTCTATTCGCCGACGGGAGATGGCTACGTCCCGTGTCAAGAGCGGGAGCCCACCAGCAGTTGGACACGAATCCATTCCAACTGCGCTGTCAGCTGCAGATTGTCCTCCATGAAAGGGGGGTGTGTTGCCAACGTGACCCAGCTGGAGGTGCGGCCCGTGAACTAGTCGCAAGTACGGAGGAGGGCCTAATCGAGGGGGATGCAGCGTCGCTGCATGCTCTATTATATCTTCCGTATGCCTCTGTTGCCGTCAGCCGCTACCATTTCCTACCTTGTATGAGGTGTCCTAGAGGGATGTACAGGGGTTGGTCGAAGAAGGAAGCGGGATTTGGGAGCAACTCTTCACCCCGCGCTGGTGGCTGCGTTGCAACGCTACCTTTTTACCGCCATGCTTTTTCTGGATATTTACCCTACGCACCCCGCCTTCTTTGACTTTCGCCAGGGATTGGAGCGCCCGTCTTGGTTCCGGGGTAAGTTGCATCTCTCTCTCCCCAATCTACAGTCCGACCGCGATAAGCCGGAATATTGGTCATATCCATGGATATTTGGAACTGTCGACGAGTACCTCGGTACTTCATACTTCCTATTTCTTCTTTCTCATCCCAATCTATTACAAGCTTTCTGCTTTCTTCAGCAAGTTCTGGACATGAGGGAGGCCTAAGGCACTAGCACCAAAAAGAAAGAAGTTTGCCATTCTTCAGTGATAGATTTGTCTATAAACAAAACTTACAAAAAAATCGTATTCTAAGGTATTCTTCATTGTAACCTATGAACTGTGCTTCCTCACATTCCACTGCATTTTGCATACAGCTAAAAATGCCCCTTTCTGAATGCGCCGAACCCCACTATCTTGAGCCGTTCCAACATCCTTTAGGGAATTAAGTCGTCATCAGACTTCTCTAACACTCCTTCAAATGCCACGTCTCCTTTCCTATTCTTACTCTCTATATTTATGCTGCTCCGCGTTTACCGCAAGTGCATGACCATAACATCCGGTTCCTCCACAACTGCCCTGACCACTTCAGCCGCCCTGGCCATAGTCGCACCATCAACAACCCTGTGGTCAGCACTCCAGCTAAAGTTGCAGACCTGCTTCTTCACAACATTCCCCGCCTCGTCAAAGGCCGGCACGGCTCGCATTCGTCCGACGCCAAGAATGGCGACCTCCTTCTCGACGATGACAGGCGAGAGGTAGGTGCCACCGATGTTACCAATATTGGACACCGTTATGGTACCGCCGGTGATGTCCCGAGGGGTCAGCTTCCCCGCATATGCGAGGGCTTGCAGCCGCGTTAGCTCGGCCGCGATGGTGAGGATATTGAGAGAGCCAACGTCCTTGATGACGGGGACGAGGAGACCTTGAGGGGTGTCCATCGCGACACCAATGTTGTGTTGGCTGCGGTGCACGACCACGGGCTTCTCGGTCGTCGGGTCGACGTCCACGCGGGCGTTGAGAATGGGGTACTTGTAGAGGGCCATGGAGACGGCCTTGATAATGAAGGGGAGGTAGGAGAGCTTCGCGACCAAGTCCTGCTGGTTCTGGCCGGAGGCGATGACGGCGCCGTTTCCGCCAGTGCTGGCCTTTGCCGTAGTGGCCAAGACCTTGTTCAGCCGCGTGCGGAGATCGCTGATGTTTGTAAAGTCGATCTCGTCGGTGTATAGGAAGTGCGGAATCGTCAGGGACCGAGTCATGGCCTTGAACATTTGCACCTGAGTGTTGGTCAACTGCACGACAGTCTCCTCTTGCTGCTGCGAGGGCTGTGCGGATGAAGCAGATGGTGTTATTTGGGGGGCGGCGGGGGTCTGCGCGCCGGCATTCCGCTGCTGGACAAATTTGTAGATGTCTTCCTTGAGTACCCTGCCGTCCTTTCCTGTGCCCTGGATTTGTAGTATGTCCACGTTGAGCTCCTTGGAAAGGTGTCGCACCGCCGGAGTTGCGATTGCCCTGTTGTTTTCCCTGATCCGAAGCCGCCTCTGTTCCTCGGCTGTGAGGGGGGCATCGGCCTTGGAATCCTGTTGGATGACATCCTCGTCGGCCTTCTCCGCCTGCGCTGCTGATGTTTCCGCCTCAGGCTTGGTCGCAGTGTCTACTTGGTCCACTGCGCCTCCCTCGATGTCAATGTCGACGAACGGCTTGCCGACCTTGGCCATGTCACCGGCCTCGTAGTAGAGCTTCTTGACCACACCCGCGAAACGGCTCGTAATCTCGACCGACGCCTTGTCGCTCTGGACCTCGCAGAGCGGTGAGAACTCCTCAACCCTTGCGCCTGGTTGCACGAACCATTGGATGACTTCGCACTCGACAATGCCTATGGGGGAGGTGAATTGGTGTTAGTGACGGTTTTTCCTGTATTGGGTTCTGCTTTACCTTCTCCAATGTCGGCGAGTAAGACCGGCTTCACGGTTTGCTGCCTCCTCGTCTCATGGAACCATCTGGAGGGTCCTCCCGCGCTCGCCGCAAGGGCGGCCTTGGTGACGTTACCTCCGGACACCGCCCATTGCCGGTGTACAGCCCGGATGGCTCGAGAACCGCGTTGCAGAAACATGACTTTGAAGCTTCTTTGCGATTGAACAGGCAGGATATCACTTTCTCACGCTCTGGAAGAAGGGAAGACGAGAAGAAGCGGGCGTGTTTTCAAGAAAGCAAAAACATTTTCAGTTTCCCCTCATTATTTACTAGCATTACTAGCGGGTAGGTCCATCCTTCCCCCCCGGAGCACCTTGCTTTCGCTGTGGACAGCTTCGGCTTTGGAAGGCATTGTGTCATCGTCGACTGATTCCCCCGCGGATAACCGAAGGGCTGGAAATCACCGGTCGGTAACTCCTTAAGCCGGCACTGTGACGTCGAGGCTATTTTGATGCTATTGATTCCAATTGATAGCCCTGATTGATTCCCCATTAAATGTTAGTGGGTCAGGCCCGGCTCCTGGCAATGCGGTCCCTGACCGGGCCTGGCCTGGCCCTGCGCGGCTTAAGGATTTGCTGGGGTTTAGCGTGGAAATTTACTGGGACCCCAACAACGTGGAGCTCGGTTTCGTCAGCAAATGTACCTGAGCAATTGAGTGCGAATTTTTTCTCTCTTATCAGCTCCAGCTGAAAAAAAGAGTACAACACACCCATCGGCTCCATCGCAACCACCACTCAACCGATAACCGACAACCCTTAGCATATCCCCCCTCCCTCCCCCACGCAGAGATGGCCGTGCCTAGGACGAGGGCCGCGATGGCCCTCTTGGGGCCCTCGAAACGGCCACTCCCCTGCTTGCTCTGCCAATGGCATCGCACCATCTCCACTACTCCCACTTACTCTCTCCCCGACCTTAAGCCACCAACGACAAAGTCGGGCAAGCCCGACAC